>JAWLRI010000924.1:2047004-2090804 GCA_034781795.1 Crypturellus tataupa | reverse complement strand
TGTTGAATTTCATGAGGTTTCTCTCCGCCCAGTTGTCCAGTCTGTCCAGGTCCCTCTGGATGGCAGCGCAGCCCTCTAGGGTATGAGCTACTCTTCCCAGTTTCGTATCATCTGCAAACTTGCTGAGGGAGCACTCTGTGCCTTCATCCAGGTCATTGATGAATAAATTGGACAGGACTGGGCCAAGGACTGACCTCTGGGGGACACCGCTCAACACAGGCCTCCAACTAGACTCCGCACCGCCGACGACCACCCTCTGAGCTCTACAGTCCAGCCAATTCCCAATCCACCTCACCGTCCACTCATCCAGCCCACACCTCCGGAGCTTGTCCAGGAGGATGTTGTTAGAGACGGTATCAAAAGCCTTGGTGAAGTCAAGATAGATGACATCCACCGCTCTCCCCTCATCTATCCAGCTGGTCATCCCACCACAGAAGGCTATCAGATTAGTAAAGCATGATTTCCCTTTCGTGAATCCATGCTGACTAGTCCTGAGCACCTTCCTGTCCTCCATGTCCCTGGAGACAATGGCCAGCATTAGCTGTTCCATCACTTTTCTGGGGGCAGATGTGAGGCTCACCGGCCTGTAGTTGCCCGGATCCTCCTTCCTGCCTTTTTGAAGACTGGCGTGACATTGGCCTGCTTTCAGTCCTCTGGCATCTCCCTTGTTCTCCAGGATCTTTCGAAGATGATGGAGAGTGGCTTAGCTAATACAGTAAACTGGTAGGTAATCTAGAATTCTTTCATAAATTTTGTATGCTGCATTAAATAGTGCACACATATCATCATCTATGATGTTAGAATAATTATAGTTACCTTTTCACACATCCTCAGAAGCTGTGTGCTTAAACAATATCTATATAAAAAATATTTTTCAGACAGTTGCTAATGATCAAACACATTTAAAAAGAGTTCACTGGTTTTCATCTACAGTAGCTTTTACTGGCTATTACATTTATATACATGGGTATATTTCTATTGCTATGCCTTATTATTAAGGGCTCATTTGTGAGACTCAACTCTTTGGCCTTTCTTCTTACATCTTATTTGTCTGCAAAAAATCCTGTGTATTGCTAATAACAATGCATGATTTTTTCCTGTTCACAGACTTGTCTGTTTACATTGGTGCTCTGCAGGTTTCCCAGTGTTGATCTACTCCAGGAAGAAGAGATAATATAATTCAAATCATGATTATGATTATTGATGGAGCCTTGACTTACCTGCCATGAAATTCACCAAATAAAATTGTGGTGGTGATAGTCCAGGGATTCAAATCTTTACTGCTTGTTTTCAATTTAAAAATAAACACAAATCTGTTAGATGTTGTACTGAACTCATAAAGCTTATATTATTTGCACAACTTTTAGAGAAGTAAATTGCTTAGTTAAAAAAAGAGGGAAAAAATGCTAGAAAAAAAAAAACAATTTAGCATCTTGCTTTCAGTCTGATGCTGTATCTTGCAGCACCACACTCACAAGAAAAAGTCAGAAGGGACTGCTCTTCTTATTGATTGTTGTTGCAGTAGCGTCCAGGATATGAAGCCAGTCACCAAGACTTCACAGCGCTGAGCTAACAGCACCAGCAGGAACAGTTGTATTTCTTCCATCTTCAACATCAGGTTTGCTGAAGATAACAGAACTGTCTGCCTGTGAAAAGACATAGCCATCATCTAAGCTTTCACTTTGGTGGGGAAAGGGGCCACAGTTAACTTTCATTATTTGTCAGGAGAGCCCTACATAATATTAATTCTGTCCCTTTTTGCTACAGGCAATAAGGTGACAGGAAGATTACATATACATGAGGCTGTACAAACAATAGGCTTTCCTGGTGCGACAGGCTGCACGTTGCTCATACGTAATGACTTGTAACAGGGAGAGACAACTGTGCGCTTCAGATAGTGAATCATTAACTATGCAGCTCACGTGAAGGAACGGACAGGTTAAGCTACATGTGTTTGCCAAATCTCTGTGCCTTAAGACAATTAATACAAGATGTTTAGGAAGCAGATGGCCATGCATCTAAAAGTCAAATCAGAAACTCTTCTCTGGTCTGCAGGGAACAGTTATTGGCAGCAGAACCGAAGGAGATTAACATGTTGCTGACAGTCTTTTCAACCTTTCTATCATTTATTTAAAACAAATAATTACTCTGTGCAGGAAACCTGACTTGCCTATCTATTCTCCTACTACAGCTTTGCCTCAGAGAAGATCTGCAAGTGTTCTTCTGAGTCTAGACCTCTCTGAAGCACGAGATACCAATACAAGTGTTTTCAGATTCTAAGGTAAGTTTTGGGAAATACAGCTCCTTGATATAGTTTGTCCCAAGAGTTAAGAATCTTGTGTTCCATTATTCAGCTCAACTTTTAACACTTACCTTGGAGAAGTAGAGTTCTCTCTTCCTGCAGTAAACATTTAAAGAAGATTGTCCTAATTCCCCTGCTTCCCAAATTGATGAGGATTAACCCTTACACATTTAGACCTTCCTGAATAAAGAGCATAGGAGTCCATCAACAAAACAGCTGATTTAATTTTTCCAAACATGAGGTAGATTCAAGAATGGCAGACAAGCTCTGACAATTTTGTCACCTAGCTGTTGTCGACTCCCCTGTTGTCACAGCATTTCCAGAAAGCACGATCAGATAAAAGCTCAGATTTGTCTAGGCAGAATTCCCAAGGACTTTTACTCCTTCCTTAAGCTACGCTTGGAAACAATAGTCTAGACCACAGCCCATTGCCCCTTTCAGATAAAGTGGTAATCCTAAAGGAGGTTCAATGTACAGAGTTTGTTCCTGTGCTCTTTGAAGGACAAATGGGTATCTGCTGTCAAAGAGTAGAGAGCTGTAAAGCAATCACAAAATACTTCATAGAGAAAGGCTGAAGTGTCTAGGTTTCATTTGACTCTAGGGATCTGGCAAAGCTAAGCTTGTTTCCTTATAAGAAATAAGTAATAAAGAAGATTAGAATTAGAATGAAGTCGATTCCTGAAAGAGTTCTTACCAGTGAAATTGAGAGTTCAGAGCAAATTTTATTTCTAGATGAACACTAGTGTCTGTTTTTTATATGAACGGACACATTTTCAATAATATTAGACCACAGAGAAAAGGGTCAGCTACACTGACATTCATGGCAGAATGATACAGAACTCGATGAAAATTTTACAGATTTTTGCAAGCCACAGAACTCACCTAAATCATGGGTATAATTCTTGGCTTTTCTTTCAGTAGTTGTATATGGCCTGACAATTTCTGCCACACCAAGCACACAGCAGCAGAAGACAATTTTTACTTTCAATATAGGTAAACAAAGAAATGAATACAGTTTTATACTACCTTTATGCAACATTCAAATATCTTATAGGAGATGATTTATGTTCTTGTTTCACAATTTCAGACTACCCCTTTTCTAGTATCAGGCCTGTGAGCTTTAGATTTCATGTTTTTCTGGTGTAAATATTTTTCATCTATTTTGTGCTACCACTTCCCTCCTACATTCTCATCACTCGTTCCTCCATATTCTAGAAGCCATATAACATACATGTCTAACTAGTTATCTACAGAGATTTTCTGTCATTTTAATGCCTGTGTATTACATATAGCTGTTTCTGTGATTAATTCCTACTCTCTCTAAGCAAAAGATTTAGTAGTTGTCTGCATAAACCAAACAAAATATTTGAAAAAGGATGTTCTCAAACCACACTGAAGTAGTAGCTTAAAACTATAGTGTTGGAGCAGAGTTAGACTAAAAAGGATTTCTTGGGGAAAATGTAGCTAGCAACAGATCTTACTACAAATTTTGAATATGAATTCATATTCCCAAATGCAAGATTTTTTTGCTCATCCTTCCAAACTTCTGAAATAAACATTTTGCCTGGCACAAAACAGGCAAAATGTCTCTGTCTGAGAAGAACTGACTGATTGAAAAATATGAGTTATAATTAACTTCACAGTCTGGCAAGGATTGTCATTTTACTTTTATTTCTTATTTTGTACTTTCTTATTTTGTATTTCTTTTTACTTTTCTTTCCTGTTTGTATTCTTATTTTCTTTCTTATCTTTGCCTCCAGTCTAATTGTGTCTCAGGATCTCAAAAGGCTGTAAAAGTACAGATAACTCACAAAATGTTTTCAAGGTAATTAACTAAGTATTCCTGTTGGAACTTATGTGCTGATTATGATGACTGACACTAAGAAATGCCTTAAATCCGTGTGTGGTCCTCTAAAGACTTTCTCAAAGGTACAGCCATCTTTACATGTGGATCCCCAAATGACTTCAAAGTTACTAATCAGTAAGATTTCACAAATCTTAGCCCCACTTGCCAAAATACTCAGGATAATCTCTTTATTCTTTTATTCATCAAACTTGGAACCCATTTTGCACTAAATATGGAGTATCTAATGTTAATAATTCCCATACTTTCAAAAAGATGTAGATGAAGAACAAGGATAACTTTACTTCTTTAATAAATGTCCCAGTTCAAAAGAATATATTTCACTATTTAATATTCAAAAAAATATCCACTGGGCAGTTTGTTCATTAGAGTTGCATGGCAAAGTGGAACTACGCTATGCTATCTTCTCCTGTGATTTCCTATGTGTTTTGAGCCATTGAAAATACATATTTTAACCATCTGTCATACTGCAAAAATCACTCCTTTTAAATGATCTAATTTACCTTATATTTTGATTACATGCTGCAAGTTGAGCTGTTGGTGTACAATCTGAGGAATGAATATCAATGCCATGAATCAAGAATTTCCAAAACCACTTTTTTTTTTTTCTTCTATGGAAGAACCAGTAAAAGAAGAAAACTTATTCTGACGGACTACAGTTATCGTTTCAATGTTTGTAGTCCCATTTGGCAATAACAATTCATTAAAGGATATCAATTCAGACAAATTTAACCCAATTTTCTTTGTAAGTGTAATGCCTCCCTCATAATAATTCAGACTTCATAAACAAGCCCAGTCTTAAGCTGGGGCTTCCTCACATATTTCTGTGAGGAATTTCTGCTCATACACCTTTCCTGAATTTACATGAACTTTATTATTGTCAAAACTAACATATGTAATCTTGCTTCAAGAAGCCTTATGTCAATAAATATATCACAAATGTTTTCATGTTAAGGTTGAAGTACTTTAATTGAATTGGCATTTGACTCAGTTAATCAACATTCATCTTATCGCAGCTAAAGTAATTTAACCTGAGTTCAATTAAATTAATTCTCAGTCTCTCTCTTAGAAAACTGCATTCACAACTGTAATGTGCATAAGACTATTTAGAATGAATCTCATTTTCTAGAATGAAATACAAAGACTATTTAGAATAAGACTATTTAGAACAGTCTGGATATGTATACATTTCAATGTCTTTAGGCCCCCCAAGTTAAATTTTCTTCTGATTTCCTTAACAATTGCTTAATGACTGAGTTCTCTCAAAAGGGGTAGAAGAAGGCTTTGCAGGAAGTGCAAAGCAAATAGGGAGATGGTTCCCTAAGTTAACAGTTCCCTCTATGGAGAGATGTTTGCTCCAGGATGTTTAAGACGTTTACATGGCCTAAAAAAGTTACTGGATAAATGGATAAATACATGGAGAAAAAAAAAGAAGAAAAAAGGAGATTATTAAACATACCAATACCACCTCTGTCTGGGAAAGCCCCTGGAATTTGAAATCAAGGTTAGTGTTCCTGTACATTTGGACTCTGGTGAGAGGTCATCAGACTACATGATAATTTTTATATGTATAAAGATTATACATGTATAGATGTTAAATTGTTTAATGATCTACAAATGTAGATGTTAGATTGTTTAGTAATCTACAAATGATCTTCCCTACTTGCACATGTTTAAGCCAACTCATTGAGGTGCTACTTGCAGTAAACAAAAATAAAACAACATAGAGCTGGGCTCCATTCTGTGGTAAACCATGTTCCCCAGCCAGTCTCTATCAGTTGCTTCTGTCTCTAATTGCTACCTATATTGGCATAATATTACTTTAAGGAGAAAAATAAAATTGTTATGGGTCCACACTATACCAATATCAGTAAGTATGGACCATTCAGTTCTGTAGTTACACCCTTTGTTATAATTCATCTGCCTTTTTTCCTTTCTTCTAAAGAAACTTATCCACACTGAAGCTATCAACCAACCTTCGTTAAACTTCTAACACGTATTTTAGTTACTATATATTCCAGACATTCAGGAAATATATTAAACTATGACTTCGTTGTCTATACTTGCATGGTTCTATACTTCAGTAGTTTATAGAATTTTTGACTCACATGACACAAATATACTTTATTTTTCTGGGTGGGAATTTTACTTTCTTGATATAATATTAGACTATTTTAGATTAGCCTTACCTCAACCCTATGAAGCAAAGTTTATTGATATTTATATATTCTGTGTGTTATATTTGTTATTTTAAAATCTCTTGTTTGCTTCAGAAATGGGAAGCTATTTTATATTCAGTTCAGTGTTTGCTGTCAAAGTAGCAGCATGGAATGTTCCTTGGGGTTTTTCGTTTGTTTTACTCTATTTTCAACAGAAGTCACTTGTGTTTGGTTTTTAGGCATGAAATAGCAACCAAAACTTGTAAAGTTTGAAAACACTGACCTTAGAATAAAACAAAAGTATAGCTCACATTACACAGTTTACCATTTCTATTCTCAATCTGTATCATTTTCAGAGGAGATTGTAAAAAAATCTTACTCTGTAAGACAGCCATACAATAGATTTGCCTTCCCGGGAACAGGCCGATGGGAACGTTGCTGAGATGCCTTTCTCAGAAAAATACAGAGAAAGGTTGCTGGTATCTTTTATTTTATTGTAGCAAATAGGCCAACCTTCAAGCTGAGTGAAGCGCTGGTTAATGAAACTGCTGGTTTCACTAGCACGCATCATTTTTCTGTTAAGACGTGAAACACTAAAGAGCAGCTCCAGAACTAAATTCAACTGAAATCAGTCTGTTTTATATCTGGATTCTTTTGATGATGTGGGCTGGTCCGTGAGAGCATTGTTCAGAACGCCTTTTCTGAGGCTCCCTCTCCTTGTAGTGAAGCGACAGACTTACAGGACAAGTCAGAGTATGTTGCTCTAAACCACCCTCTGGCGCAGCCCCTGGCCAAAGACAGAGGAAGCCTAGGGTGACAAGTTTCCTGTGCCTAAAATAACCTCTGAGGGTCTTGGAAATCTTAACATCTATTAACTTGAGCAATTTTCTTTCTGTATGGCGTACTTGAGGTAACATGCTCTAGTAGAAAGAATGAAGTCAGTAAATTATATTGAAGTATTGAACAAGAGATGTTAAAAATTAACACCTAGAAATTAATATCTCTTTTTCAAAGTAAGTCTGATGTCTTCTCCTGGAGGCAACTAAAAAGATGTTTAATAATTCAAGACCTCAGTTATTCAGGGAGGCCAAATCTATTTGACTAATAAAGCTTGGATGACAAAGCTGGCTATACTCCGTTTTTTTCATCCCCTGCTTTGAGAAGCCGGTACCACTTCCTCTAAAACGATACTGTGAGATTGAAAACTATTGCTCTTCTGACTCCAAATTACTTTCTAATGTCAAGAAACAAGTTTGGCTGCCCCAACAGCTAACTCAAAATTCCAGCAAACATTTTTAGCTACTTAATATTCATAATTACTGCTGCAGATACAGCCTGAAGTTGCTTTTCTAAATCTGAGAAAATAATTCAACTGAAAATTAAACATTCATCTGAAATATACAGGAGCCCAACTCAATGAATCCACCATCTCACTCCTAACCTAACTACAGATCTACCGTTATAAATAAATGTGACCTACAGTAACATACCTATGGCTGTGATATGTTATCTATTATGTATTTATTTTCACTCTATGCCAGGCCAGATCCTCTGCATTTTCTTTGAATGGAAAACTCCTATGAAAATCCTTTTTAGAAACACAAATGTGTGATCTTTCTGGGGCTTAGATTTAAATTTAGTATTTTATTCCAGAGATATAGACTTTAAAAGAAAGGACCATTTGCTCTAGATGCCTTGGTCTGGAAAAAAATTCCAACTGAACCCTTTGACAGGTTAGCCACACTAACATTTTCCAATGAAACTTTGTTTTGCTGCGAATGGCGGTATGCTCTTGTTATACATTGTTCTTATAACAAAATGATTTTCATTTGCAAAACTATGCTATAAATCATAAATTGTTATCACTTTAACTGCAGTAAGTTTTAAAGGGATATACTTTTTGCTAACCATACAACCGAAGCAAAAACAAAGCAAAACAATCAATCAAAACAACTGTTAGTATAATTCCTGCATGTTCAGTTAATCATTTTCTACCTACATCTACCTTCTTACTCCAGCTGCCTTTTCTAAAAAAAATTAAGTCCGTTGCCATATATTAAATTTAGTCGCTCTCAGAATGTTGAATTCCTGTTTCTTCCCTGGGAAGGCACTGTTTCAATGTTTGAAATGTCAAAATATTAAATGAATATGATTCATCCCCAACTGTGCAGAAAGAATTTACTTTTGACCATTAAATTGACTTTCTGTGACAAATAAACTGAAAGAAATAACTATACTGTATATTAAAAAAAAAAATACTCACAGATGTTACAAGAGACTGATGCTTGTTTCTCAGGATCTGCAGTTAGTTATGATATATTGAACCAAATCTCCAGGACAGGTGCTTCTAGGTGATGATATTAAATTAATTAAATGTAAAAAAAAAAAAAAAAAAAAAAAAGGATCTTATTTTGTGAGTTGTTAGAATACTCTCGTCAATCTATCTACTCGTTCTTCTGAAATACTTAATACTGACATATGCATGCATTGCAGTTTTCAGCTTTTCCAAAAAAAATTAATCTTCTTCAGATGAAGATTAATATATTTTGTAGTAACACAGGAGAATACTTTATGACATTACTGCAACTGATTACTTCATAAAACACTCAGCAGTGGCATTAAGTATCCAGACTTCTCTCACAAAAGTAATCATATCCTTGTCATCAACTTTTAAGTTAATGAGAAATCTGAAAAAAAAGCGAACTAAGAATGGTTTTTCATTTTCACATTACCGAAACAAAGATTTCTCTGAAATAGACATTTCAAGCAAAGAGATATAACGTGCAAAATGTCAGTATGCCAACATAGAATCTGAACACTGAAATCAAATAAAAAACTACTGTGATCTAGAAAAAAAATATTGGATATTAGCGTAGGCTTTTGCTTTCGTGCAGTTATTACATGACATCATACAACAATGGAAATATTTTTTTGTGGGATTGAAGTATTTAGCGAAGTTACTTTCTGATAAACATAAATCTGATAGCTATCTTTAAGAGTAATGACAAATTTTAGACTACTTGCAAAACCTCTACTCTGGCAGTTAATAAGACTGAAAATCTTTGTTAGTTATAGGCTCCTGCTCCCGGGATAAAGCAGATCACCTTTAGCAATCATTGACATTGGCTGTGACACAAAATAATTCTTGGTAGTGTCTTCCAGACTTGCATTCTGTGTTGATATATGGCATCTTTGTGTGAAAAAAAGTAAAATATTAAAATAAGTATATCAAGATTGGGATAGCAGAGCAAGATTAATAATTCCATAGAGTTTCAAAGAAGAATTATGATGAACTAATTTAAAGTCTTAGCTAAGGTCTACTATTGAGCACGTACATCTTTCAATAAGTCTATATATTATAGCAGAAATAGGATATCACTATTAAAATTTGCACATAATTTTTATTCTGAATATATCCAACATCAGTTTCCACTAATATATCTTTGTCTAAATAAAGAAACTTCTGTCTAAGGAAAGATTTTTTTTTTTCCAATGCAATATGGAAACTTCTATCCCAATTCATTCATATAATCTACCCTTTTAACTGTTGCAGTTCTCTCATTTTCTATTCATTTTTCATCCACTGGGATAGCTAAGTATGAATTCCAAGAATCAGACTTAATCCTTAAAATCTGACTTTTAATCTCCATTCATACATTTATGATACTTCATATTATGAATATGACCTTCATATTATGGCAGAAAACAAATTGCTCTGGAGAACTTGGTTTACTAATTATCCAGTATTGCAGTATTAAAATTCTAAAATCATAATGTTTTAATTGTACTCTACTTATTAAAACATGCATTAAGTGACTGAGTCTAGTTCCTATTTTTAGATAAAAAGGGCTTAAATTTATGTAGTTCCCTTGAATACTTCCATCTTCTCACCATTTCTTGGTAAATATTGTGTATAATAAAAATACTGGAGATATGATACCAGATAAATATTTTTGCCCTTTACAAGTACAAATACCTACTTCTGAGACATTTTGGCCTGTCTCTTTAAAAGAAAACAACAAAAATGAACTCAGACTTCAATTTCATTATTCAGTTGTATAGGCAGTCTTTGAGCTGTCTGCAGAGGAGTTCTCAGAGGTAAAGCAGCACAACATGCCCGTACTACAAGACCTTACGATAGGTGACACCACAGCTGGAGAAAGCGTTATTCCGAGACAATCTTTCTCCTCTGCAACTCTCAATTTTGAATAATTTTCTTAGAAAGATTTTACTATTTACAGCGTATAGAAGTGGAAGAATTGTGGGTAGCCATAAGGATTAAAATTTTGAAGCTTTGTTGTGAACCAAAAGGAACCCAGCTGAAGGATAAGGATCAGAAGATTGTTTTGAAAAGATATCTGAATTCAATGACACAGAAGCCCCTCTAAAGAGCTGAGATAGGAGGGTCTTGAGGGTCAATCCTTTGCTCTGGCAATCCCGTAATAGTTTGCAGTAGATTATTTGCCCGTGTGAAAGCAGGACCTATCAAGTACATCAATATGAACAGTCAGTCTCTGCTGTTCAAGGCGCAGTTTTCTAATTACAAACACAGGGCAAGGAGAGTGTTGGGTTCAGGCCTTACACACCGATGCTGTGTTTTATTTCCGTCTTTCACTTCACACTCACTTCACCAAGGCTGTGTGTTGCAGGGCATGCACAGTGAGTGTTTGACTGGCCGCTTCCTCTACTGTTGCTTGTAACAGTCACTGTCCTCATCTGTCTTTCTGGCCAGAAAGGCCTCAAGTACAGGGGATTTGCTGGAAGAGCTCTGTACTCAGGAAAAGAGGGGGAAAGACCAAAAGTAGAGATTCCTCCCAAGCTGTCTTGCAACATGGCACAGAATAGGCAGTTACTCCCTTGAGTTCACTAAATCCTTCTTGGGAGGAATGTTCCTCTTGGACTTCTGTATAACACAGCATAAATGTCTGGAGGACATGTGTGTCCTCCTTGCTTGTACGGTCCCAGCAGGGGCTGTCTGGCGCCTCTGGGAGCTCTGACAGGTTGGATCAGCTCCAGGAGGTCACTCCTATCGTCTCTCACTAACCAGCAAGAGGCTGCAGAAACAGGATTTAGAAGAAACTTTCCTTAGCCAGATTGACTCTTACCTCTTCACGTTTCTGAAGAGATTTTCCTATCACTAAACTGTTAATGCAAGTATTACCCTTGCAAATTATGATATAGGTCGTAGTTTTCCTCTTTGTATGCAGTCCGTTGCTTATGAGAGATACATGCGAATGAGATGACTTACTGGCCACTGGACATGGTACCACGCTAGGGCAAAATCCATAAGCATTGGTACATGATTGAAGGACCTGGAGGGGCTTTCAAGGTGCCAGGATCTGCTGGAATACCTTGAACAGTATGGAGAGCAGCACGTCCCGATTCCAGACAGAGAGGACTCTGCTTTGTTCACTACAAAATAGAGAAAGAACGCCAAAGCCCAGTTAAAAATAAACATGAGCATCAAGGGATCAGAATCCTCTCATCAAACAGTCTGGTGTGTTACACAGAGCATGGAAATGGCTTTCCTGCTCTGTCAGTCAATCAGTCATGGATAACGCCATGGATGAAATATCTTTCACAAGCTGTTTTCAGAGTTGCTTAATGTTTTCTACTCAGTTTACTTTCCGAATAAATTTATACAATGCCCTAACTCCTCCCAGAAAGATGTACTGAAAACAACAGTCCTCTTAGGCAGACACTCACAACTCAAGAGCTGACATTTCCCAGGGCCTGCTTGCTCCTTACGCTATTATTTAATCTTGCTGTATTTCAGTAAAACATCTGCTCAGATCGATATATCTGAGGCTAATGGTTACTATTTTCTTTATATGTAATTCAAAATAGTTAATCAAAGAAAGAATGAAAGAGAATTACTGGAAAAGTAAAACCCTTGACATAGTGAGCTTCTCCTCACTTGGTATATAAAAAATGAGGTTCCCACTTACAGTTCGATTTGCCTTTTGCTGCAAAAGCCAAATATCAGATGGAACATGCACACACTCCAACAACAAGGAAAGAAACAACAACACTGCTAATCATACTTCTGCAAGGGAACTTCAAAAATACACTATGACATTGAATTTTTCCCCGGAACTGTTTTATGTTACAGCTGTTACATTTTTAAGTAAAAAAAATATATGAACCATAGGAGAACCTTTCAGGAATTAATGACAAATCATTTTCCACCTCATACATCAGAATTTAGATACTTGCTTTTGACCGCACCCACTCACATTTCTCAACTCCCTTCCTGCATCACCAGGGTCATGATAAGTAACTTTGGGGATGAACAGGAAAAAAATGAAATTCTGAAAGAAAAATAAAACACCTTGCAGATATCTAGAAGTAAGTAACATTACACACATAAACATAGACACACACAGTCTTGAAAAAGCAGTTTCCAAATCTTATATGCAGTGGAAATGACATTAAGCACAGGAACTGAATTAAAATCGTTTGCATGCTACACAGCCATAACACAATAATGCATGCATATGTATACACACACACACACACACACATATATATATAACAGATTTTTCTCCCATTTACCTGGTTTAACAGCATTGATTTCATAAATCTTGAAGTTGTGAATTATACATCAGCATGCATGTTTGTATGTGAGGATGGGAGAATGAAAAGGGAGGACAGGTTACATGAATAATTTCTTTTCAGCTGATTCAGCCAATTGTAAAAAAAAATTTTCTCCTGTGTTTCTATGAGCTAAAATTGCATTTCTTTTTGAGAGATGAAATCTTTTGCACATAGGCAGTCTCATTAAAAGAAACAAGAAAAAAGGTGGAGTTTTAAAAATATTTCATGGAATGAGCATATAGTTCAATACACGATTCAGCAATAGTTATCTTTGATTTGGCAGCATTAGTTCAAGAAAAGAACTAAAACACAAGAGGAAACCTTATGCCAATCACTAGAATTCATTTACTTTGATAGTTATGTAAACTATCTTACTATCTTATGTAAAGTTCCCATTATAAAGAACAATGTCAAGATGTATCCTATGATTTGCATTGTTAATTATACTTTACATATATATGAGATATTAAATATATTTAGTGTTTCACCGTGGGAGGCTCTGAGATGCAGAAGTGACTTACTTGTCAGAAGGAAACTCAATGTCAGAAGCACAATTAAAACTTTACAGGTTTAAACGTCCTCACCACCAACACCATGAACTCATGCTTATTTCTAAGATATCAAGAGAAATCTATATCCTACAGTCTCTTATCACAGTAAAATACCCGCTCCTCCTCTCCAAAGTTCTGCCTTAGGTTAGTAATATCATTTATAAATCAAAGTGACGCACTAAACTACACTATAATACTCAGTTCTAGAAAAGACTATTAATGTTTTCAGAAATCAAGGCTTAAATCTTCAGTTTTGTGAATAAAATACTGTGGAAGGGGATAAACCAAGAAGTCCTGAAACAGAAACTGTACAGAAACTGTAACTTACCACTTTAAAGAGATAACATTGAGGATGAACTGAGACAGCAGAGCAAGTGACATAATTGCAAAAGTAATTAAAAAGTAGCATTCAAAAAATGAGGCATGGGATGAGCCTCCTATTTAGATTCATGGATAATAGCAGATCTCAATATTAATTAAGTAATAGTGTACCCTTGAAAGAAATGTATGCAGGACAAATAGATGCTACAGTCTCCTTGCTTTCTCTTATGTCAAATATTCACGTTGCAAACGTACTCTGAGCATCTCTCACTTTAGTCCAGTTATTGAGGAGAAGAAAACTAGTCCTGCCCAGATACATGAAGGCTTCGTTCAGCAGTCTTCACTCTTAGTCCCGATGCCAACGTCAAGCTGTACCCTGCTATGCTTTAATTTAACATCTATGTCAAGACTGAAAAATGAGCTGACGAGATTTATCTTCTATATATTGCCTTTATATGTTCTGAATAAGTAATCCAACATATCCATGATTGGTTAGTATTTGAAGAATTGCAATGTAAAAGTGACATCTTTTTCTATTATAATTTCCTTATTTGGAAACTTTCCAGGTCAAGTGACTAATGTATAAATAACAGTGCTCCACATATGCTACTATTCTGTTAGACTTGTATCTGTAGTGTAGATTCTTTTAACATCTATTTATGTCATTCAAAGCCAATAAGATATTCAGAGTGATATTTATTTAACATGCCTGGTTCCCTAGTGATTCATCAATTTGATAGGCTTTTTTTTATTATGATTCTAAGAAACATCAAAAGGGAAGACACACATCTCCCATCATTTCCTCACAAATAACTGTTCTCAATTTCTAACAACAAGCAGAACTACAATAGTTCTTTGAAAACTGCCAGATTTTTACATCTGAAGGTACAGAAGACCTCAAAAGAATAAGGTCAGAAAGGAGAAGCACATAATACTTGGTCTTTTACTTAATTTACAAACAAATATTTCAATAAAATGAACAAAGCTGTAAATATTTTTGTTATACAGTCATAAGGGTAGGAAGAAAACTCACATGCTCAGAATACATTCTCAAAATACTGTTGATATTAATATGGTTATAAGAACCTTAATACACACAGTACTGGTGAAAGCATCGCTAGCTTATTGCATTTTTTAACTCAAATGACAGGGAAAGTTAAGGAAATGATTATTTGCTTTACAGATGATTCTCATATGACACATAAAGCGTTTAGCACGTGTTATTTGGAGTGGCCTGCTTAGGGATAGAGGGGACACACATACAAATGTCATGGAAAGGGAGTCAGTTAAATGAATCAGAGTGGTTCTGAGGCTGGAAAGTATACAGTTAAAATACTTTTATAAATATTTTACATTATTATCAATTATATTATTTATAATATTAAAATATTCTATTAGTATATTTCATGTAGTTTATTAACAAATCGAAGTTAGGATGATGGTAACAGCAATAATTTTCTCCCCATTTCCTGCTTATTGAAGAAAAATGGCTTATCAACATTTTAATATAAACAGTGTGGTTCCTACTGTGTCTTAAGCGATTTTTAAAATTCAAATCCTTTTCAATGTATATTTATATCTAAGGATAATGAAATGCATTATTTTTTGCATTATTAGAAATAGGAGAAAAGAAAACCTGCTACCAGTACTCCCAACACAAATTAATTAGTTGCTCCTTATCTCGAGCTTGTATTAATAAGAATTTTGAGTTACCAGACACCCTCTTAGAAACTACCTTGATAGATACATCCAGTTAGGAAAACTGAAAGAAAATAAAAACCGTGTTATTTCAAGAGAGCACTAACCATGAAGAGTCCTTGTTTATCATCAAGCGTGTCACTGGCACAAATTTTTATAGCTCTGTGTGTGTGTGTATATATATATGTATACTTTTGTAGATGCATATCTACAAATGTGAATACATATTTATTTATACCTGTGCATATTTATATACATTTCTGCACTGAAATAAGACACAGCCATAGCTATTTTTCCTTCTTGGGATTTTTTTGTGTGGTAAGGAATTATAACAGTCAGGGCTCTAGGAACTTCCTTTTATGACTCTGGTGACTCAGAAGACCAGCTTGCAGCAGAAGGATTTTGTCCAGTAGCCTAACAACTTGCTCAGCGTGCTGCTATTGGGATCTTCATGTCTACAGTCAGTGAATCACAAAGTTCCTGAATCCTAAGACACTCAACCAACTTTTAATAACATAATATTTTACCTGTATATCAGGTAACAAAAATACCTAATAGAATGAATAGCACACAATGAATGATATTTTCTTGAAATCCTCCATTTCACCCCAGCAAATGAAATCTCCTCAGTCCCTGTCTTCCCTTACATCTCTGAGGGCACGATCACCATGCAACTCAATTATTACCTATTACCTAGTTATTTAGCCTGACGGTTGGTTGGACTCGGGAGAATGGCAAAATGTTCAGAGTTCTAAAATTCCCCCTTGAGAAGGAAACAGGGCTGTCTTTTACCTTGCCCTCTAACACTTGTATCCAAAACACCTACTTTAAGCATTAGATGTTTAACAGCTGCACAACCATATCATACTTATGGTAGGAAGATCTAAAATTCAAATTAATTGTACCTTCTGTCCACCAACAGAGGTTTAGGTAGTTACAGGACAAAACTATCAGCCTAAATTCATAGACTAGTTTCGTTCAAGGTTGAGATGACAGGGTATATTCAAAATGCATTTGTGGCCCCCCTACTCCATCAGTTAACTGCTATAAACAAAATAATATGAATTTATGAAAAAAAAAGAAAAAGAAAGAAAGAAAAAGAAACATTTGTCATCTGAAAATCCTAATTTGGAAAATCCACATACTCCTTCCCAACTTAATTTCCTCAGTCCATCTTCCTACTCAATATGATGATAATCAGAGAGCTAATATATTCCAAAAGTTTTCATCAACTGGAAAATAGTTTAAGTTAAGCATATTTTAATATGAACAAGTAGAAAAAGTCAGGTAACAGTCCCTTTGCATTTCCTGAATTACAATTTGGCTTGTCAGTGCCAAAGAAAATTAATTCTCCCACGCACATTTTCAGGAATTGGTCAAGACCACTGTGTTTCCACTCTCTAGATTTATTGCTACTTACTACATTTTATGATCTTAAAAACTAGCCTTAAGATCTGAGAAATTAATATTTGAACAGTGCATATTTCACTATATAGTAATCAAATAACTCTGATGGAAAAGAGTGTTCTGGCAAAGAATAGCTAAGAACACTTATGCCATCCAAGCATGCTATTATGTGTCACCCAGAGCAATTTCCCTCCCTTAACAAAGCCTGTGCATTAGAAATGTTTATAGAGCATTATGCTTTCTTTCTTTGCTTTATTTGAAAAATACTTGAGTAAAACAAAACGATTATGAAAAAGGAAAGAAAAGAACGGAATATCAAATACATGAAATCTGTAGTTTTAAATTTACTGTTTTTGTGGGGAGGGGAGAAGATACATATTTTATTTTAATTAGCTGGCAGTTCCACAAGGATGCTTGGGTTGGCAAATATCATCCAAGGAAATGACCTGTTTGATGTTAATGATTTCAAGAATGACTTCTATTTTTAATGCCAAAAATGTTAACAAATCCCTATAAAAAGAAAAACACCAAGTCTATCTCACTGAAAGATCAGTATATAGCTTGCATAACTCACATTTTTTTTCCTAACGTTAAAGTTTTTGATTGCACCTATAGCACTCTTGCAGAACAGAGGAAAAATGTAGCCTTCTGAAATAAGGATTGTTATCAACCTGTGTATTAATTAAGAGCCATTGGTTGTTTCAGGTCAGAATTATGCATATTTAATACTAAGTACAATCATTAATTGTGTTTGAGAAACACAGAACTGGATGAAGATGTACTATTACAGGAATGCAGAACAGCAGTTGGTCAGTGAAAAGTGGTAGGGAGAAGGAAACACATTAAAAAGGACTGTTTATTTTATCAGAAATGAAAATGAGTATTGACGATTGTTTTTGAGGGAAAAAAAGAAAAAAAAAACACTTTCCTCTGTAAATTTTATTTTCTGTGTAAAAAGTGTTCACCTGCTTTGAAGCCCAGTGTTTCCCTAAAAGAGGAAAAGGTTTCAGGATTCACATCTTTACAGCAATGAAAGAAAAACATCTGTGTACCATGAAACCCATCTACAGTATTCTGAGATACTGAATTACCTAACTATCCAGCTCCTGCCAATGATACTGAAAAGAGAGATCTTTAAACATTGCTAGGTATGTTTTACACCGATGATCAGGTAAGATCCAGATGACAGCATGACCACTGCTTATAAATACAAAAGGTGTTTACTTTTGATACCTCTATAGGTTTATTGCAGTGTAACTGGAGAAATGTCATCCTGCATTTGGACTAATTTTTACATTCTGACAAATTATGCTTAATTTGCTGCTTCATGCTAAAGAGTGGTTTCAGAAAAGCATTTGCCATAAATGATCATATTTATTTATGGTACAAGTAAAAATTTATCTCATTAATTTGCATTTTACTATCAGTCTCTATATTTTCTCTGTATAATAATAGAAACATAATTACTATTAGAAATATTTTCGGATTTTATATACAGAGCTAAGAGATAGAAAGCCTGCACACCTGAGCATAATAGGTGGGTATGTCCCAAAAAATGGAAATACTAATATCATGATAACTATTATTGTTATTTAAGTTGCTGGTACTTTTTTGGGACCTGAGTGGGTATTACCTTTTAGAACTTTAGAATTAGAAATTAATTGTGCTAAAAACCAATATTGCTATATTTGAATAGCATGACAGGTCTGCAGATTTGCAAGAAAAGAGCTATCTTATTTGGTCATTGCATTTGAACACTCTAACTTACTGTAGATGGATCCAAAACTGAAGTCAGAGGCTAGCAATTGCACACAGGATTCTAACTATACTCTTCTCTTGCACTCATCACTTACTCTGCTATTCAAGGCACAGTAATGTAAGATTCTGAGTTGCTACATGTCCTTACAGAAACTTGGTGATTCTCTGTTAGGGTCATAAAAGCCATAAAAATTAGTAAGGTTAATATCATCAAGTGATATTTAGAATTTCGCATTTTCTTAAAGCTCTCATTTTCTTAAATTTGCTTAAATTTAGAATTGTTCTTTTACACACTTTTCTGCAATTTTTAACCATTTTACCCTATTTTAAAACAAAAACAACAACAAAAACTCTTTTTAAATTTAGTCTATGAATCTGGCACACATCTCTCAGAGAAAAGGAAGAATTGGGATATTTTGAAACGGTGAAATGCAGAGAAATACTCATATAACCTATTTACTTTTACACAACTCCCTCTCACTGTGCACCTTAACACAGACGTGCAGAACTACAGCATTTTCTACCTTTACTCTTACTGTCACAGTTGCTGCTCTGATGAAGCCACAGAAATTCAGTGCCTCTATCAGCACATATACCACGTACCCCGCATACACCAAATTATACACCGGCAGGGTATCATTCAACATACACATTCATTTCTGGTTCCATCAGTGTCTTTGGTTTTGACTTTGAGACCTAACAATTCACCCTGGAAAGGAAGCTATCTAACTCTGCAACAATGCAGCTTACAAAGACAAATGTAGCATAAATGGAGATGAATAAAAATAAAATATTCCACTGTTTGGTTTTTTTTTTTTTTTTTCTTTTCTTTCTGGTAATCTAATAATGCAGTTACTTTGGAGCATGCTGCAGTCCTTCCTGGTTTTTTTAGAACAGCAATAAATAAACAAAATTTTGATAAGCACACTTGGAAACACAGGGTTGATCTATCTTACCTACTTAGCTATAAACAAGCAATAAACATGTATGTAATAACAGTATTCTGTCTTCATATTTTAATGCCATAATGTACCTCAAACATGTATACCTACTTCTTAATGCATCTATTAAAGACCGTCAGAGCAAGATGAAAATAACACAAGGCTTATTTTCTGCTTTGTTTCATAGAGATAGAAATAAAGCCTGTGGACTGAGCATTGCAGCATCTGAAACCACATTCAATTTGTTAAATTTAGTAAATTTTAGTTTTAGAAATCTCTCTCAGCATAGCAAAATAGCCAAAGTGACCTACAAGGGTTGGCACCTATTAGTAATACAGCAATCCTGGCCAGGTAGGTTACAGCACCTTGAGCACATGGAAAACTATGTGCATAAATATACATGTATACACGCATACACATATGTATATATTCTTGTTTATTGTATAGCAGTTGCTGCCAGCCAACCTTACCTCTGAAGCACCTGGCAAAATCATTCACTTCTCAGTCAGTCAGCACTGAAAGTTGTGTTGTGAATCCAAAAATGAGGTACGTGTCATGAAAATCAATAACATAAACACTCAAAATGACAAAACCTTTTGTAACCATGTCCCATATAAACAAGACCCCTTGGCAAATACTTACTCTAGGCTAATGTAGTAGACACTATACTTAATTATAGTGATCATCTCAGAAAGAAATAGAGCATTGCCTAAATTCTTTGTTCATGATTGATTGGAAATGCCAAGTTATTAAAACTGTAATCTAAGGGCAAATGTATTTTATTCGGGAGATTACTTCTTTTCTACTTTTATCCTTCCTCACACGTGACAGGGATTCCAATGCCATCTCTCCTCAAGCTTCAGAGAGATGAAGACATTAGTCTTTTAGGTTTTTTTTAAAGGTAATCTATAGAGGTAAACAGGACTGCCATCTCTTACACAGAGATAACGTTAACCTGATATGGCCATACAGATGCAACTGAGTACTATGGCTATACAGATTCAACTGAGTACAAAGACATATCCCAAATCTTGGGCAAACCAGCTATGTTATTTCCTCAATTTAACTGGTTCTGATGGAGGAGAAAAATTGCCTTCTTTTTATTTCTTCATTGAATTATGGCTGCAACTACTACTGCTCTCTAAATTGCATAAAAGCATGTCCCAAGACAGAAAACGCTGGCTAGCCATCGCTGTGCCTAAATTATCACAACTGCCTTTTGCAGTAAATCAGACCCTAAGCACACTTCAGAAGAAGCTAGAGATATGATAGATGTTCAAACAGTAGCAATTAATGAGTATTTTTAACACATGTTAACCTTGATATAAATAGTTGATTGCTTCCTGTTTCATAAAGCGAAGAGATCACAGGGATACAAACAGACTGTTTTTACTGCTAAGGGGAAAAAGATGATAATAAATCATGAATAGTACACTTCAGTATAAGTTTAAAAAGTGACAGTAATTATTATTTGATCGACAGATGAAAAACTGCTTAAAACAGCTATTTACTCCATTCTCACTGGAACTCTGTGTCTGTAGTTGCCTGGGGACTTGCCAACTTCAGGATCTATCAGATATACCATAATAAATAGCCCTTGTCTACACAAGGAGGTTAGCGTGCAATAAGCTACTTCAAACTCAAGCCCTGCGAGGGTTAACCTTGCACTATGGAAGAGGCCAGGACTGGAGTAACTAATGCACTGGGAATCTTCATCTAGTCCATCTGACATAATCCTTAAACTCCTCCTTTTGGAAAACTTTGCTTTGTGGTACCATGTGCAAGAAGCCAGTGGCCCAGCTAGCTCTGTTGGTTTAACACTGGTTAATTCACTGGCTATTGACATGTAGAAGACAAAAGGACAATAAAAGCTGTAATACTAAAGATATTTTTGAAAACATAGATGATAAGATTTTTTTCTCACCCTATCTACTACGTACATGGCAGACCAAATTCACCTATGTGGGCTTCGCTTAGTGTCATGCTTATGCTTCATGTCAGGATTATCAAGATGTTTGTTTTAACTGACTTTCCGATTGCAATTCAATTTGTCTTTCATTTACTTTAGAGAGTAAATGATAACTTGGGATGGGGAGGGAGAAGGGAGGAGGAAAAACGGTCTATTAAAATTCCTATTTATAATGTATGACAGATACTAACTGGTTTCCCTGAGGGAAAACTAGATAGAGCTCCTTGCTTAATAGCTGCATCATAACTAGCACAATCTTAATAGAATATTAGGTAGCATATCAGCATCAACAATTCTAATGGACAGCACTGGGAGAAAGGGGAGGAGAGAGAAAATAAGAAAAGCTGTCATTTAGTACATAAAGTAGCCCTGATAAAGACAGCTGACAATAAAGCTATTCATTTTCAGATAAGGAGTTTGCTGTGGTGGTATTTCTCCATTAGAGAGTGACTCAAAAAGAGACACAAAGCTAAATTTTACTGTTAACATCCTCTTCTTCAGCTGGATGCTTTATTTTCAGCTTCAGTAAGCAAAATCCATGCTGCACAAAAGAAAAGGGTCTACAAAGGGGAGTTGTATGTCTTTTCAAATAGCAGCAAATGAGGAAAAAAAAGTCCCAGAAGTAATTAGTTTTGCTTCTTATGAGGAAATACATAGATAAGTTTACTTCCATTATCAGCAGCTGATCAGAATTACTGATTTACTACTTACTGTTTGCTAGAATTGTTATTGGAAGAAATACTATAGAGAGAGCTGCTGTTTCCCTTAAAGAAAAGAAAATGGATCTCATCAGGTATGGAGATAAATGTCATAGAATTCTCTGGCCTATAAATTAGCCTTTAAACAGACAGAAGTTTCTCTTAAAAATCCTTCCTGCATTAGGAATATCTCACAAGAGGAAAGATGGCTAAAACAGAGCCATTAAGCCATCACATCTTCACTTCAACAGAAACTAAAATATTTGTATATATGTGTGTGTGTGTGTATCTATTTAATTCACTTGCATCTCCTTTCAATTAGATAAAAAAAACAGACTTTTAGTTAGATGAAAGTTTTGAAAAAAAAAAGAAAATTGGGATCTGTTCTAGAAATGTTATCTAGGCAGCCTGAGTTCTTAGAAAAAGCTCAAGAAATGCTTTGCTTGACTCAGAATCTCCATTTCTCTTCTCACTGTGTCTCAATGGCTCACCAGTAATATGGGCTGCTACATCTCTAACTTTCCATAGTGCATAACTCAAATGGCATCATAAAGAGATGCTAGAGAAAGAGCAATCAAACTCCAAATGCTTTGTATACTCTTTTGTATTTTTTAAATGCAATCTGAGAGGTGCTGACTATTGATTATCCCTGTGTCTATAATGTTCACTTTGGCTCTTGGGAAAATACTAATCCCTTGCTGCAAAATTCTATCTACTTCAGGCTACTATGATAACACTGTGCTAAATTCTTACAAATAGGTTTTGTATGTGTGCATTGGAATAACTGCAGAGCAAATCTTTCCAGTTTGTGGAGATCAAGACCTGTTAATATGGAAATTGAAATTTCTACTTTAGAAAAATTGAACTTCTCAGAAACACTGTACTTAGTATTTAAATAGTTTACTCTATACATAAATAAATAAAACTTATTCTTAAAACTGAGATGGAAAAAGCTCCTTAAAATACATTTTTTCTCTCTTAAATAATAGGTGACAACAAATAAACAAAACTTACTCTTACTGAGATAGAAAAGCCTCCTTAAAAATATTTTTTTCTCTTAAATAATAGGCAACATCAAGGCTACCACAGGGCAACACAAAAGTCCTTTCACAGAATTCAAACAGGCTGGAAGCCATTTCTGAGACTGAACTCAAAAGGAACTAAAGGAAAAGAGTAAAAGTCTTTTTGGAAATAGAAAGAACAATGCCCAACTTGCACTTTCCTGAGGACAAGTTAATAACAAAGCTCCTTCCAGCAGGTGTCCCTCTAGCCTGGTTTGGGAATTCTCACATTTCCCAGCCTTACTGATCTCTCTGTAGACTTGATAACTATGTGGCTTTAGGGTCCAGAAATGATACAATTTGCAGTATTTTACGGAATACTGCCTCCTGGCAGCACATGCCTTCTCTGAGAGCCTTTTCACCCCAGCAAGATGCAAAGGAAACTTGGACATAAGTAAAGAGCACAGAAGAGAGAACACTATTGATATGAGACAGCAGAACCCTTCTCTGTTTACAAAAACAAGCAAGAAATAAAAAATCCCTGGATTCAGTGCTTAAAGGGGAGGATCTCCCATCTTTTTTCCCTGTTTGCTAAGATATCCTGAGCACTTAGAATAGAGTTGCTTTCTTAACACTCAAGTAAAATACTTTTTTTAATCTTATTTTACATGTTCTTATCTATTTACAAAATAATATAATTGTACGATTTTCCATTGCTTATTTTTTTGTATATTGTCTCTATCATTATCATGCATATATGGTTATGGATATGCAGGCACAGAGAGCAGAAGTCATTGTAAATGACAGAATTTAGAAAAAAGAGTTAAATTTCAAGATTTCTCATGCATTCATTACAAGAACTCATTTTCTTTAGCCTACTTTTTCTTCAGTATTACTTTATGGAATTTCTTGCATCATTCACTGCATAAAATCTTGTTTAAACAATATTGAAATACTTTATTTTAAAATAGCCAGTATTTCTTTGCCTGCCAGCAGAGGAGAAAGGCAGGCTGACATTGTACCTATTTGGAAACACATGGAAGGCATTTCCATACTGCTGTCCTTAAGGTTATCGGCTCTAAAAGAGAGGAGTTTGCTGGCTTGCTTTGCAAGCCTGATTGCATCTCCCTTGCTCACTACTTGGTATTGAGTTAGGCCCTTATGCAGCTCACCCTATAGATGTCAATGGCAGCTTCTCCGCCAGATTTAATGGAGATTGCTATCAAATCTTTACTCAGGGAGACTATTTGCAAAACAAGATGCTAAGAGCATACAAGAATTTTACAAATCTACGTTATTTAAATAGTAATTATTACTGTTGCTTATTCAACATAGCTACTTTGTGTTAAGTTTAGCTCCCCAAGAATACTAATTCACCAAAGTATTTTAATTACACTCTCCCATACAGTTATAGACCTTATATTTTCTTTCAGCTAGCATGAACTTAACTTTGTTATATTTTTATTAATATATTATGTTGTGCAGAAGTGAAAAACACATTCATTAATTTATTAGGAGCCCCACTGACTTTTCAAAACCTTCAAAACCTACACAGCTAATGCATATAGCTTTTGTTTGCGACTCTCCACATGGTTCAGTACAGAAGTTATATGAATTAAAAATAATTCACATGCCTTGTTCTTTTGGCATTTTTATAGATTTCTGTTTGATTTTCTGTTTTGCTTTCCTGAGAAAAAGACGAGACTAAATGATATACATAACAAGACGGGGCTAAATGATGTGTATAATAAAGACTAGCATTTCAATTCACCAAATAGTCACTGATTTCAAGGTACATAACTAGGTAATTTTTGACAGTAAAAAAATTAAGTGAAAATAATTAAAATGAAAGTTTTCTATGTTTTTGACAGAATTCCTATTTATGAATATGGGCATAACATTTAACAGATTTATACCCTCATTGATAAGATGCTACTTGAACTGATTTAGATAATGAAATGAATGAGACTGTATTAGAAAGCAAAATCTAATGAAAGCTGATATAGAAAATGATGCTGATAATTACGTTCTTGAAATGGTCAGAACAAAGAAATGGTTATATTAGATAAAATTAGTGCTCTGCCTAGTAGAATATGTTATACTGACAACAGCCAATACCAGATGATTTAGAGGAAAATAAAATAACTTTCTGAAATAACTTTCAGCATAAGTTTGTACTCACTTTGTGAGTGAGTTTGTACTCTGAGTACAAACTGTGTGAGTTTGTACTCACTTTGTTCTCACTGTACTTGCCCATTAAGCAATCATTTCTTCACTAATTTAATCAGTCTATATCATCAGAAGGGTTTTTATTTTGGACCTAATGACCACCTTATGAAAACTGCATAATTACTTCTTTAAACAGAGCTGAACCCAGACCTGTCATCCCCATAGGCTCCGTCCTAACCACTAAGAGAAAAATACTTCAGTCCTTTTGTTAATCTGCCTCCTGTGTAGCTAAAGCAGAAGTCTGTTGCTCCCAAGAAAGTAGAAGTATGCAAAACACCCTTTAGTTTTAACTTTTTTGAACCCTAATGAGCACATCCATACAGCACAGCCATGTAAGATATATATTCTTTTCAGCCCAGTGCCAGGTAAAAGTAGTATTGCTATTGCTATACTAGGCCGAAGACCTTGTGCCTTGTGGAAGTTGACACCAGGTGTCTCAGGCTATGATATTCTCCTTGACCACAGGACAGCAGAAATGGCCTTGACAACATGGGCACAAGTTAGAAGCACAGACCCCAAAACTCTCAAATATGTGTATAAATATGTATATATTTATATATGTTCAGCTGTAAAGCCTACTGTTGACTACTATTGGCTGAGGAGTGAAAGTGACTTACATTGTTTAGAAAAGAAGGGAAAAACATGTAGGTATTTGCCTTTGGAACCACAGACACACAAAAGGTCATCACATCTAGAGGTTTTGTTTTCTTCGATCACAGATCCGAAAGATCTATTGTAAGATGTTTAAGAACCTGTTGAGCTATTCCCAGCATTGAGGATTGTTTCGCCTTTTGTCAGCTTTATGCGACATCTGGCATCTCGTCTGTGAACTTGCTTAAATTTCTCTGCAATTTCCCAAATTATTATTTTTTTTTACTTTTATCATAAACAATCCACAGTTTGCTCATTTTCTCTCTCTTGAAGATCATTAATGCAAACAGCACACTAAGTCGCAGAGGTTCTCTTTGAAGACTGAAATACACCACTGTTAGCATTTTAGCCCTCTTTAAGTGCAGTAAGTTATTTAGTCTCTTTGTTTTCCAAGCTTCATGCAGATTCTGACCTGTGACACAATTTTATATCTTTCCTTATGGCTCTTTATTTTTAAAGGCTTCCTTTGAAAGACTTTGCCAAAGGCTTTTCGGAAATCTGGACAAATGTGTCTACCTTTCTCCTTCATTCACCATTTTATTGACACCCTCAAGGAATTCTACTGCATTAGATTACAGAGGCACTTTCTTTTCCTTTGTGGAAGCCAACCTCCTTGTAACATCATGATCCATTAATTTTTTTATAATTTCATTTTTTAATTTCTGCTTCAACCAAATTATTTACTGAGGATTGTGATTTCAAGGTTCTCATAAACCTTTCTTTTAAGAGCGGATTTTCTACTGACAAAGCACACTTTAATTATTATTTTTTAATTAGGTATTCAAACTACTTCACTGTGATCTTCAGAGCTCTTAGATGTGTCCTAGGTTACTAGATTAGTCATTAGTCAACTGCAATTAGCAATCAATGCTTTTGATACCCTAGTCTCCAGCACTATTTTATCTTTAGCTTATGACAAATCCATATTGTTCCTCTCTTAAATAAACACAAATATTTCCTGAAGATGCATTTCATAGGCATGTATGGGCAAATAGTGCTAATGCTCTCCCTGATTAGTAGATTATATTTCTATTTATTCAGTGGAAGAACTGAAAGTATTCCCTCAATATCATCCTCATTTCCCTTAAGAAATCTTCAAATTCCTCTTACAGCACCTTCCCATAAGTGAAAAGAGACATAGTTATATCTTTCTTGAAAATGAAAATGCTGGTAATGTATCTTTGTATGCATACACCCGATTTACTCTAATACACCACATATATTGTTAGATTAGTATTGTACATATCATGTGTCACTAAATATCTTTTTCACAGAAAAAAAATCAGTCCAAAATTCAGTTTTTAATTTCTTAAAGCAGATTCATTCTCCTAAATTATTGTAAAGACAGACATTTTTTAATAAGTCCTTGCGAAATTAGTTGAAGAGAGAAAAAGCAACTTTCACATTTCCATTGGACACAATTCATGAACTCAATTACTGGAGTGCCAGCACATATCTAACTTTAGAAATATTTCTTGTCATATACTGAATATTTCATAACACCCAGGCCAGACCAGCATATGCATATTTATTTCAAGATGGTTAAGGAATATTATATCCTGTTAAGATTGTATTACTTCCAACAATAATTATGCTGTATATCAGCAAAAGAAAATAATATCTTTCAGAATAAGAACAAAAGCAAATATTAGACATGAAAAAATCTTGTTAAGGACTTACATTTCTCCAACACTAACCTGAAAATTATTTAATAACGAGTGAATGAAAGATTCATCATTTCTGCT
The DNA here is from genome assembly GCA_034781795.1 of Crypturellus tataupa. NCBI lineage: Eukaryota > Metazoa > Chordata > Aves > Tinamiformes > Tinamidae > Crypturellus > Crypturellus tataupa. The sequence continues at coordinate 2,062,913 of JAWLRI010000924.1, read as the reverse complement.
ACCCGGGTATACTGGAACAGTGATCTCAGCAGTGAGCTATATAGAGTAATTTAATGACTTCTTCCTTAGAAATGACACAGCTGAAAGATACTTTGGAAGTGTCGTATATCCAGTATCTTAGCAAAGATTTGCAATATTCAGGAGCAGAAGATCTCATTTCTAAGACAAACACTGCTACAAAACAGCTAGTTTTATATTAAGTAAAGTGTTACCGATCATGACAATTACAAAAATGTATTTTAAAGTGAAAAGCACTTTCAAAATGAAAGATTTTTAAAAGTTTTTTTCTCTTTCCCCAGACATGTAAAAATGATATAACTAAGAAATTTTATATGGATTTTTTTTCTAATGGAATAAATACATTAGTAAGATTTATATTTCTATATATGTCATTTAAAATAGGATTTTTATGTATTTTTATAATTTTTATTTCTTAAAGTTGCATTTTTGACTAAATTACTTTTCATAATTTGGAAAGGATTTTAGGAGGTTCATGATTAAAATTTTGACCATCATAAAAGCAGCACATCTGAATGATATTTAGGGCAAATCAGACAAGAAGTATATACTTACCCCAAAGGATTTATCACCTCTTGCATACATATAGAAAATGTTTTACTGTTTTCCTATTAGAAGGTGTTAATGATACACATATCTCTTTTACATGTACAGCCTCAATTCTGATTTTAGGAAAGGAAGAGCTCTACATTCTTTGAATCATACTAAGAGCTGAAATGAAATAGTCTTTATTTGATGGGTGTTTGCGTCCTCATTTACTTTCCTAGCCATCATAGTTTTACTTTTTAAACCTCCTGCTGAAGTTCCTTTGAGTTGAAGCTCCAAGAATCTTTCTTTAAGAAGAACCTGCTGATATAGGTTAACGGCAAGACACATATACCATAAAGATAACCAAAATGAAACCCACTATAATCTAACTGAAAGCTGTACTTCCAAAAAGACAAAGAAAAAATATTCTGTTCTACAGTCCATTTGGATGCCTGAAACTGGCCCAGGCTGGAACAACCTGTCAGATCCATAGGAGTCCCTTTAGGATTAGAGATGAGCTATGCAGCAAAGTTCAAATCCTATCTCAATTTTGAATTCTCCCAAGTTATTGATATTTGAAACCAAAACTTTGGTTTAGTGCCACTATGCAGCATGGATTTTTGTCAACTACAGTTTGAGATCCGTTGTAATAAAGAGCCCAAGAAGAACTAAGTGCATTGGCCCAGGTCCACAAAAGCACTTACATACACGTTTCAGTCAAAACCCTTGATCATCTCAGTATCTTTTTTTTTTTTTTTTTTTTTTTTTAACATTTCTATAACTTTCTGCCTGTTCATAGTGCAATGCAGACTGCAGACATGCAGGCTCTAATAATATTATACACGTTTGTCTAATTTTTGAAAGAAGAGAACACTTTAAAAACTCTAAAACTTTTCAAGATCTAGTAAATGAAATAGTAAATTATTATGGAACAATAAAGATTTGAGGCAAATATACAAAATAACTGAATAAAAGAACTATTTCTGGTTTTATGGGAATAAGAGTATTTATACTTTTTCTTTCTAAAAAAGCTGCTTTCAAAAGTGACTGTTTTGCTGGAAGCGTTAAAGAATCTTGTTATGCGAGCATGACTGAGACTTCTTCAAAGCTATCTGTGAGAAAAATACCTCAGCGTCTGGCTAAAAATAGATATGTATTGTCTCCATTTGGCTTGGAAATATTCAGAGTTTGCTAATATCCAACCTCATAGATATAGCTTGAGGATTCATTTTCTTTGTTCATTTTCAAATAAAGCACAAGTTTGAGCCTTCTAGTAAATCCTGAATTCCCAAACACGTGCATTTTAGCTTTGGACATTTATTATTTCTGTTTTTTAAAAACACCGATTGAAAACCAGGTGCAATAACCAGCAGGGAGCAGCAAGAGGGAGGGAGGATGAGCTCAGAGGACCTCAGTCCAGGTATGGACCTCACAAGAAAGGGGGCAGACCCACAGGATCCTAGCAGGATTCATGGCAGTAGCAGGTTCAGCAGAGAGATGTGATGAGATTGTCAGGTCTGAGGTCAGACATGGAAGTCCAGTGAAGAAGTCAAGAGCAGCAAAGGATAGGGTGGGCACAGCGCTACCAGGACTGCAGTTCAGGCAAGGACTACGATCTATAAATCTGTATTTCTCCGAGCCAAAGAAGTGGCTATGTGGTAGGCTGTAGCATACAATATGCCCAGAGATGATGTACCTACTACCTCTGAGTAACAACAGAATATTGAATGTTCTTCCTCAGCTCCTTTTCAGAAAAGAAGGTGCTCCTCTTGATATTTGGAATGAAAATAATCACTCTTCTGCCTCTTTCTAATCCTTTACATTTCCAAAAAAAAAAAAAGGCAGCACAGTAGATAAGCAGGTATTACAAAAATAATACTTACACCTGTAGGTGGCTGAGGTGTAAATATGAAACAAGGTAATTTAAGACTGACTGGAATAAACCACCATAAACTACCGCCATCAAGGCCTTCAGACTTCAAAACTCATCTAACTATGGTATAAACAAAATTTTAACTTGTCAGAACAAAGCCCATTGAATTTCTTTGTCTCCCTTTTCTGATTCTTTAATTGACTTCCTGGTCATCACCTGTCTATTCAGCTCTTAGACCCTTAGCCACGTTTGTCAACTGTCAAACCCACTTCCTTGAATTCCTCAACTCAGGTATTCTTCCAGATTTTAGTCAATCGAGATTTGTACATAACATCCACAAATATTTTCCAGCCTGTATGCATCATAATTACATCTTTGGTTCTTGTCCTACCCACCACTTTCTAGAACTCCTCTTTGCCTTTATTACAACATTTATCCCAGTTGTTCCACTACGATTTTTATTGTTGCCATCTCTACAGTATCAAAGTACAGATCCACAAATCACTTTACACATCACAGTGAGAAACACAGCAGCATTCATTTTTTAGGTGACTTGCTCTCGAGGACAAAACACACACCCTACAACCCGGCAGGAGGTCTCTAGACTCCCCTTTTGCTGTGTGCAAACGATCTAAAAGGACAGAACAGGCAACAACCAGCTCCCTAATTTAGCCAATGCAAAATGCCAAGCTCTGATAGAAAGGGCAGCTCATTACAAGGGCTACTTTTTAATCCAATATCCTAAAGGTTAACATCTGGCCCATGATATCCAAGACCCAGACTGAGATCCTTCCTCTGCCTGAAGCAATGTGAAGCCATGAGTAATCTTCAGCTCCTATGATGGAGAACGCAGTAGTCTCTCTATTACTCCTCTTGAAACTGTTCTGACTTTAATGGCCAGCCTAAGCATTTTTTGGACATGAAAGATAGTGAAAGCATCAGCAGGAGTCCTAATTTACCAGGAGGGAACTGCTTTGTTACTAACTATATTTGAAGTTCATTAGTCCAGTGAATGTTTTACATTTTTTACATTAGGTGTTCTTTTGTGTTGGGACTGAAACTAATTTTCTCCTGTGTGTTGGGTGATTGATCTCATTACTAGCTCTGATCTAATCACCATTTAAGAACATCCTACAAAATAAAATAGCTTCAGCAGGAGGAACTGAAATATCTCCACCCCAAAATATCCTATCCCTCAGTAGCTGCAACATTTTTTATGAATAAAACAATATATAGAAGAAAGTAAGGGAAAGAAACTAATTATACCAGTTGCAGGGGGAGAAGTCAATGATTAGCTGGAAAGAAGAAACAAAGGGAATATAGGGAAACTGGGAATAAGAGAGAGCATGACAGATTTCTGAAAGATACTGGCAGAAAAATCCGAAAAGTGCAGTCACCTCCACTGTGGAGGAAGGAAAAAAAATGAAGTAAAAACCAGAACAAAACAAAAAAAACTATTGATCAGAAAATACTCTAGAATTTAGTGAAAGAAAAGCTGCAGCAATACCAAAATTCTCTCTGAGAGACAGAGCAAAGAAACACATAGCTCCTGAAATGAGAGAGAAATCCTCACTACTTGGTTTGATGTCCTCATGAAAGAGCAAGGAAGAAATTGAGTATTTCTCCCTGTGGAGGACCTGAAGGAGCATCTGGAGGCTGTCACGCAGCCAAGAGCCAGAGGGGAGGGCTGCATGAGGCAGAGCAGTGAAGAGGTGGCCCTGGGTGACGGGCAGGGCAGGGTTGAACCTTCAGAGCGGCTTTGCGGGAAGAGGAAAAGCTGCTTCAGCAGCTTTAGCTGCTGCTGCCTTGTGGGCTGCCAGGAGAAAGCAGGCAGTAATGGTTATTATTAAGCCTCCTACTGTTCCTCAAAGCATCAGAACTACTTGAATTAAGTTATGAAAAGGAAAAGAAAGACTGTGTCAGAACATGCCCTGAAGGTGATTTGCCAGAAAATGCTAATCCTCTCCAAGAGGTGGAAGCTCTGTTTGTGACTTTAAGAACAATTTTGGACAAAATACTTGAAAATGCACAACAAAGAACAGTGGTGTGAGATTAACTCAATGATCTAATAGGTGTCTTCTCCCACTAGCTTCTATTATTTTCTGTTTAAATTGCTCTTTAAATCTGGAGAGTTAAAATTAAATAAAGACAAGCTATTGTTCCAGTATAAACCTTTGAAAAATCTATTAAATTCATTCAGCCATGTTACAGTTCTCTCCATGGGCCAAAATCTTCCTTCGCTCACATTTCTGCCACGCTATTGAAAGCGGTAGGAAAGCTTTGAGTAACTGCTGTTCATTCCCTTTCTGGATGAGGTGTCACTTGCTTGGGAGTCAGCTGCCCTGAGGGTTTTAGAGACTCCAGAACATGTAAGAGCTTATTGTTGACTATCCTGCTTTTGAAGGACTGTCTACCACATCAGTGTATGGTAACGTCACACAAAATAGATAGTTCTGTGTGACCAGATACTTCTTTCATTTCCAGTGATGAAAAAAACAAAAGAATTTACTTTGCGCTCCCATTGCTATTAAATGACAAAAAAGAGATTAGAAACATAACAGTCACTAGAGTCCTCCTGAGAATAGCAGCCATCACAACCCACGGATCTCTAAGAGCACTATTAGAGTAATGGACTGTTTCTTAAGTAACCCTATCAACTGATCCCTTCCCTGAGTTTCATTTGATTTGCATCTTTATAATCACTGTCTCATCTGTATTAGTAGGCTGAACACGCATGGAATGCAGTCAGAGTAGTAATAAATTTGTGAGTCTTCTGACAACTTTAAATAAGCTAAGACAAGGAATATTTTCTGAATAAATGGTCCTTTGATTCTCTGGGTAGCCTCAAATATAAAAATATCCCTTTACTTATCTAAAGGGATAATCCTCCTTTATCCCTTTAGTTATATATATATATACACACACACACACACAGAATACTAGAATTTAAATTTGTTGTCACAAACTTTCTCCTTTTCTTTATTATTTGTATATTTTTAAACAGTTAATTGAAACAAGCTCATGAAGTAACCACCTGGAACAAAGAAAAACCTTTTATTCTTGGTTTGAAGCCACAGTAAAGTCAATTATGTCCCAGAGAGGGGCATATTATCAACTATGAAAGTATAAGAAAACTCTGCATCTAATTTATGGACTAAGCAACAATAAGAATGTTACAAAAAATTGCTGCAGAAGATTAGACCATTTTAGCTAGCAGCATGGTAACTCAGTATGGGGACCATTTCTAATGCAGGGATTACTGTTGTAAACTTCTAATGCATCCGCTAGGATCAGAAAATACAATGGCATTCACAGCAAGTTTTCTTTAATAATGATTTTAGAGGTAGAAGAATAGAGTTCTTTATGTGGCAAGCAAAGATCTACTGCTTATCTTCCTAGAAAGATCCAGTATTTTGATCCAGCAAGGTCTCCAATCAAATATATAATCCTATGCACTGCAATGATCTATTTCACTGAAAAAATGAGAATAAGAACTACCACAGTCTGTGGCGATTCTTACAAAATGGATCAGATTCTGGCTACCTCTGTACACCAGCTTAAAGCATACTCTCCCCACCTATTGTGCAGCAGAAATGGTACAGATCATATACGAAGGGGCATCGTGGGATCCTTGGAGCAGATCACGCTCTGTTCCTTAACGGCAGAGACGCAGGGTATACCTTCTATTCACTCATCCAGGCAGTAGCAATTTGTCAGTCAGCATGTGCTGATACAAAGCATGTAGCTGCCCCAAAGGGACAGATTAACATACATTTTTGCCAGAGCCCTTAAATGCATTGTTTCCCACTGGGGAAAAAAATGCCATGTTAATTTAAAAGTACTGTAAGTTCCACTCTAAAGCTCTTTCATTCTTGCTCTGCTTGACAGTAAGTTTGCCTGCTATACGTTAAGTGCAACAGCTTCCAGGCTAAGAATTGGTATTCCACCTCCGCAAATATAACTGATATGCCTCTTGCAGCCATAATTCATCTCCTATCAGAGGAGCGTATAGAGTTGCCGGGTATAGAGTTAATATAAACTACAACATAAGCACATTAAGATTGATTTTGCAATGCACAATACAGGGCACAATATTTCAAGCATGCAAGGAGAAAGAAATGTTAAACCTCAACCTTTTGATCCAGCCCATACATTGCAAACATCAAAAAAAAAAAAAAATCTGTCTGAATTCCAAAGTCACAAACTGCCTTTGGGATCCAGTGAGTCTGAGACAACAGCCTTCTCTAATATGGGCCTTCATTTGGGTAGATGAAGTGAAGAGCAAAGCAAGGAAGAAAAGACGAGTATGAAAGGTTCATTGAAGAGCAATTTCAAAAAGTAATGGTTCAGCTGTCCACCAGCCTTTAATAAAGTAAAATATTCATAGTTTTGTAGCCTGTATGTCACACACCTTCACATGTGAACAGGCAACAACCTTTTTAATACAGAGAGGTATTAAAACTGTTGATGCAAACTAAAGTGCAGGTGACATGGAAATCTGTATCAAGAGAGATTATCAAAAAAAAATAGCACTGCAGAAGGCAGTGCCATCAGCTTTTAAAAAAATGTTACTCTGTTTGCAGAGTGGTGAATAAGGAATTAAAGTGGGCCCATTATTGCTGTCATTGGAGGTCTGAGATAAGAGAAGTCAAAACTAATCTCAGTGGATTAATAGGACATTCAAAATATCCCTAATGTTTCTCTGTGTGTTTTTCTCCTCTGCATTATGCTAGTATTGCTAATAACTTTCAGCGGGATTTTGACTTTGTTTCCTTAACGAGGAAGCCCTTTAATATTCCCTTTTGGGAATTAAGAGATCATGCTTGTCTATGAGCAAATGAATCTTACTCCCTTTGGAAACCATTAGACAACCCATGTACGCCTTTGTTTGATAATCACTGCAGCCACCCTCCAAAAGCATCCAAAACTTCGGCATGGCTCTGGAAACAAGACACCTGGCAAACACCTCCCGAGAATTTGCCTCCTAGTGATTCCTGCCTTGCGTCACCACAAGAGGCTGCTCTGTCATTAGTTGCACTGCCAGACCGTGACTCCAGTCATATCATACATTACTCACAGAACTAGCTTTTCCATGAAAAAATATGTATCTTCCTTAAGTATTTGGAAAAAAAAAACAAGTGTTTATTCAGTAAATTCTCATTGCTGCACTCATGAATGCCAGGACAGATGGGAGTTGGGACCTTGTGCACTTGCTCTACGTGGCAGGTTTGCCCTGAGCCTCCGCAGTTGCTCTGCATCTGCCTCCCCGCGGGCTGCTGGCCAGCACAGCAGCCCTACTGCCTCAGCGAGTGCCCCGGGTTCTCTTGCGCTCACGTGTCTGCGCGGGTGCAGCACCGGGGTCACCCACAGCTGAAATGAGACTCAGCGGTTTTGCTACGGGATATAAATTTCTGCTGGGAGAAGACTCCACCACCCCCAAAATAAGAACTTCCTCTAATTCACCCTTTTTTATCCCCTACTAAACATTTTTAGATTACTGTAGATTGTGTATTTCTGTTTTGATGTCATTAACGTTTTTCTTAACTTTCATTTAAGTAAGTTCCTACTGTTTGGATGAGTTTTGTGTTGTCCTTCAGCTTTCCAATATCCCTTCACTAATTTTGGCTAAGAAAAGAACGGTACCATTTAGGTACCATGCACCTTCCTTGCTTTCCCTACATTTTTCCTAATGAACACCGACACTCCCTTAGAGTGTCTCTGTGTATACAACTCTTCTTCCTTTCCAGCACAAAATAAATGCCAGCACTCCATAAAATACGCATGGGTAGAGATTGGCTTAAAACATAGCATAACCAATTAAAAGAGTAAAAACTCACAGCGTACTGCCGTACATTCACTAACAGAGAGCGGTGGCAGCAATAAAACTAACTAACTAGCCTTACTTGGGTACCATGGAGGAAGACTGTTCTCTTGGCAGAACAGGGGCTGGAGGATAACAGCCGGGATGTCAGGACACCAGAGCCATGTTGCAGCCTTCTCTTAAGACTCGGTTTAAAACCAACTCCAGTGTGATTCCCTAAATCTTTGGCTATCTTCCTGCCTATGGGCTATTCTGCCCTGAGTCTCTGAGATCACCTTTCTCATAGGCTCTGCCATTTCCTTTCTACCCTGTTAGTCTGCCAGTTTTCTCTTTCAGTGCTATTTTCTTTTATTCCCCTCCACCACCACCACCTTAGCTCTGTGCTTTGCCTGATGCTGCAGTCCACACGTCTGCTAGCCCCCCTTTTCGATTTTGGAAAAACACTTCTGCTCTCCCTTCGACATCTTGATGTGTTCAGTTAAGCATCAGTTTGGCAGGCATGCAAATGCAGGCTCTATTTTAGGTTAGTATTTCAGTAAAGCATGCACTGTGTGGCTCTTGTGAATCAGGACCTTATTTTCATAATTCTAATCTCAGGCTTTTTCAAGATTTTGAAATGGTGATGAAGCTACTCACAAGTTATTAAGTGTGCTAATATTTTCAAATCCATTTGCACATAGCAGCAGTATCTCCACAAAGTAAACTCAAAATTGCAAATCTTTTTGTTTTTAATATGGAATATCTGAGTGCATTTTAAACTGATTGTGTTTTATGTGTAGTTGTTTGTTGTCTAAAGGCAAATTGCTAAACTGTGCCAAGGGGTTCTAAGTTATGTTCTTCAGAAAAGGAAAAAAATTCTCTGTATTTCTTTCTATTGCAAAACAATTATGAAACCTTTCCTTGTTGCAACAACAGGATCTCATTTTCCATTGGGAAAAACAGATCACAAAAGATGAAAGATAAATTTGGACAGAAATTCACATTTTATGCTATCTGTTGTCCCATGCATATCCCTAAAAATTAACGCATATTTTTCCCGACTGCTTCTTTCCTATCCACAGTCTTTTGCCATCAATATACATGTATGAATTTCTGATAATGAGTTAATGTTAGGCACGGGTCCAGAGTCTGAGATCCATTTCAGTGGTGTAAATCCAGAATAGTTATTAGTTTCAGTAGGACTATTTGTACTTACAGCAGTGTAATGAAAATTAGATAAGACATTATCATTTCCTAACAGAGATCATCATTACTATTTATTTCTGAAATGAAGTTTTCATTCCTATGTTTAACAGGAGGATTGGGCCTCCATGCCAGAAGGAAATATTAGAATTCTAAACTACCAATGATTTAAATAATAGAGTAAAATGGAAAAAAAAAAAAAAAAAGCAAACCCACCTTCTCGGAATCTGTGCATCAGCAGCCACAAAACAGAATGTCACAGTGTCTCAGAAAATGCCTCAAAGGACATTACCACCATGGTGGGAGTTCCACATGCACACAGCATCTTAGCATACACAGAATCCACTGATACCCTAAGGAAAAAAAAACAGCTGTTGCTTTCTACACTATTCTAGTTTACCTATTTATGCATTTCTAATGCAAAATATATTTCTACAGCATTATGCATTTTTTAGAGTAATACTACATAATTCACTTAAAATACAAAACTCTCAGTTACTATTCTTTTAGGCAGGTTTCTGCCCAGTCAGTCAGCAGTGGTATGTTATGTATTAGTGCAAATAATGTAAGAAGTTTACTGCATACCTCCATCCCCTCTCACTTGGCTTTGGTCTATCCCTGCTCTGGCCCCTTCCAAACATGAGATGGGAAAGGCTATTCATGGATTTATTTTCAGGAACCAGTTCTGCAGGCTATTTAAAATACGTATTATATGCATGAGAGAGTGATAGCCTTGTTTGTTTGTTTGTAAGGGAAAAGCGTAAGCTAGTAGCAGAAAGTCTTCAGATGAAATGGAAAACCACGGCTGAATGCTGCTGTTGCTTCCTAACTTCATTAAAGTGTGCAACAATACTGCTTCTTCCACAGTTCACACACAGTTTCTAGTTGGTTAAAAATATTCTCAAATTAAAAAAAAATGTATATATGTATGAATATAAATATATATGTGTGAATGTATACACACACACGTGCGTATATATATTCTTTTCACTTTTAAGTGGTGCATAATCATATAAATGGTATAATACAACAGGTAATGGGAGTATATAAAATATATAAAAAGTCTCAGTCTTGTTACATCTTCTAGATTTTTCTCCTGGAAATGATCTGTTTACCCTTGGCTCCAGACTTCATTGCTTTCAGACGATAGTCTGTGGCTTAATGGATTCACTATTGGCCCCTCATAAGTAATGCACTTAAACAACAATAGCAAAATTAAAACTGTTTTTAATTTGTAAGTAGCTGATCCATTTAATTATAATAAGTGTACAGCTTGCTTCTGAAAGTAGTGTTTACTGAAAAGTGATGCAACATACTGTAATAGAAATGATGCAATCAACAGCATATTTCAGGTTACAGTACACAAAAATAATTCTCAATTACCCAAAGTAGTTTTTATGATCTACCATTATCACTGCTTAGCAAGTTTTTTGTTCTAGTCTCATCTGCTAGTCAAAAGGGATCAAACTAGGCAAAGATTGTAGCTTATTTGAGGCTCCTAATTTGAAATATATTAAATGATATTATTTCCAATAATACGCTATTTTCTGAAATGTTTTTCACCTTAGAAACAGGGCAGGGTAATTTGGTAAACTAAAATAATGTAAGTAGCATAGAAAATGCCAGAAAAGATATAACTGACTCAACTCCTGAAACAATTCTGAGTTAGCAAACTTCATATTAATTAAAAACAGCATATTTAGGCATGTGACTTAAAAATCCTTAAGCTAAGAATCAAAAAAACATGATTTGTCTGAATGTTAGCTAATTTGGGCAATTATTGAATGAAAAGATAGACACACATGACCTGGATAACCAGCCAACCCTGCTGAAGATAATTAATCTTTGATGACACTGTTCGAACAAACTTGCAATTCAAAATTATTTCATGAATAAATTTACCAACAATTTGAGAAATATCAATGTATTTCTGAAAAGTTAGCACGTAGTGGTCAGAGAAATTAGTTATGCTTAACAGTCTCCTCAGATCTAGCAGTGATATTTTTAACCATTAGAAGAAAAGAAATGCTGAGGATGAACTTATGGCTTTGCAGTTTTGTGAAACTTTGGATAACACTAATCAAAGTTTTATCCCTCTTGCTAGCATGTTCAACCACTGCAAGCAAACTTTAAAATAAAAAAGTCTGAGCTTCATAAGTAATTTTTTTCAGAATTTTTTCTACTCCTACATGAATTTTAAAGGAAGAATGAAATATAATGCTGTGATATCATTTAGTTAGGAGAAATAAAACTACAAAATGTTGGTAAAATTACAAAAGACAACACTTCAGACACTGACTATTCTTTCAATAAAACTTTACCAGCATAGAATCCATAAAACAGGAACATCAGAAAACATTATCCATTTTAGAATCCAGCATAGATTATCATCTAACTACATTTTGTAATGAAAGAAAACAGATCATTAATTAGAAGATTAAGAATTCAAACAGAGATTTAGCTGTGCCCTTGTTTATATACCCCAGGAATAAAAGATAAACAATTGATATAATCTATGTACATTTTTCAAAGAAACTTGAGATTTCTTAAAAGAAAGGACGAAACAAATTCAGCCATAGGACAACAAGCAAAGTTTTGTTCTGGGTTGGGAAATCAACAACGGAAAATGCAGGAGGCAAGAAACAGAGCAGAAATAAATGGATGATTGTCATGCTTGCAAAGGCCCAAGAGTAGCAAACAGCCTCAATGTTTAATATATTTAAGAGCAAAATATGAAGTAACAAACCTGATATAAAATATTTAGATTGAGTTTAGATCCAAAGTAGATGAATACTGGGCTTGGTCCAGATGTAAGTGTTGCAATGCTTGTACTCTAGGTGACAAAACTCTTGTGCATGCTAGTTGTAGTTAATTTTCTTTCCAAATACCCTTTTCAATTTTGCAAAAGCAAACAACCTCTTTATAGAGACAGCTATGACAACTTGATGCATCTTCAAAGCTGATTAGGCTTTTTTTTTTTTTTTTATATGAGATGTTTTTATAAAAAGAAGTTCATACACATGACTTATAAAGCTTTTATGTAGGGAAGGTTCGCCCAAATTAACTGTAGAGGACTTCATTTGATGTAGTTCTCTAAGAGAAAATAAGAACTAACTAAAGCTTTAAGAAATGGGATGGGAACCTGAGCACTGATAGGTAGCTACAATCATTTGTCAGTACAACCTCATTTTTCCAGAGAAGTAGCTATTACTGAGAGAGAGGGGGATAAAGGGATTCCCGGATGGCAGAGATGCAAAAGCTTGCTATAAAAAAAATGTGATTAGCTCTTAGATTCAAATCTAAAATTCTGAGAATTATCATTTCCTCGTTTAAAATACTTATATCTGCAGTGCAGTCATGTCAATCAGAGCTTTTCCAGGCTCTGGAAATTAATTGCCACTGAAACTTATGTTAAGTATCAAATAGCATTGGGAATAATGTTGAATCTGCCTTTTAGAAAAAGCATTTTTATATAGACTCAGGGATACTATGTGAAGAACAACAGGTAAAGGAAATCATTGTGAGTGACAGAGGAAAAATCGGTTATCACTACACATTTAATATATTAGAAGAAGTAATTAAAGATATTGAAAAATACCATATTTTCTCTAGGCTTTATATACAAGAGTATAAACATATCTTGTACTCTTATGTCAGTGAGCTCTAAAAGAGTTGGAAGCTGGTAGAAAATATGTGGTCAAGTTTTTACATACCACATGCCTGAAACATCTCTCCTTCATTCAATTTTTTACCAATGAAAGAGGAGAAATGAGCCTGGTATGTATAAATTTATCTCATGATCTAGACTAAAACAAGCTATAATCTTAGAAAAACACATGAAAATGTAAAATAAGTGTAGAATAAAGTTAAGGAAAAAGCTCCCCATGAAATCATAAATGTATGTGAAATGAGCTACTGTATTTATGAATGTATTGCACATATAAATCTTGGTATGTATAAATCTGTCTAATGCAATATATTTGCCATGTATCTATAAATCAATACACTTATATTTAAAGTTGGATTTATGCAATGTATTCTAGCTACTGTACACTCCTGGAAATAAGAATGAATAAAGTAGTCAAATATACTGCAAACCAATGGAACAAACCTCATAAAAACATGAATACAGGCAAGATTATAAATGATATTAATTCCACAGACAGTTTCAGCTTTGCACATTGAAAGCAACATGAATAACTAAAACAGCAGTGGCAGCAGAAATTTCAATGCCACATATTTCTCTTTAGCAGATATCACTGGGAATGGTTGCGCAAACAGATAGAAAAGCATAATACATTTAATTAACAAATCTCTGGTGCAATGATACCAATTTTCAGCAGTTTTTAAATGTGTTACACTATATGATATGTAGAAAATAACAGCTGGTGTGGGACTGAATACAAGGATCAAATTCACTGTGGCATTCTGGCATATTTATAAGACTCATCAATAGAATCAGCTTTAGAGTAGGAAAGTAGTAAGGAAGATTTTTTAGTAAACAAAAGGTATCTTCTATGGAATCATTGCATTACTTCATATGTTCATCATCAGCTTCATGTGATAAAGAGTAAGCAAAAATATACAGCAAATATTAATATCTTTGCTTCACAGTAAGTAAAAGCTTTAAATCTTTCTCAGATATTTTCTTACTTATACTGAAAAAAATTTTCAATTGTTCATTATATTTGAATAATGCATCACTACATCTGCATTGCGCAAACTGTGAGACTAGCCCCGCAAGACGTAAAGATTTGCAGGAAAGTTTGGAAGAACTTAGATAGAAGATAGATCTGGAAAACACTTTGATGAATACATTTTTTTTTCATGTTCACAGCTAAAATCAGATCTCGTAAAAATGTTTTGTGCGTTCTCTGTATTAAAACCAGGCAAAAATACTACACTGAAAAAAGAAAAAAAAAGGTGCTGTACGCTGTTATACTGTTGCACTTTAGGTTAAAAACAAACAAACAAAAAATAAGCAAGGAGTTCAGGTACCTTTTTTTTTGTTGCTTATGTCTTGACTTCCAAGACACACACTTTTTACCCAATTTTGTATAGGTCTATACCTTCTTTTTATTTCAGAAAAATTGATAAGTTTTGGAATGGATAAAGATTTTTCAGCATCAAAAATACTCATTAATTTAAAATCACCAAACAATTAAGGGATTGCCTTCATTTAGGGTTTATTAATTTCTCCCAATCCTGGTAATGCCAATTTACCTTTTAAGGACATTCTTAAAATAAACAAATAGAACTAAAGATTCACTTTAAAAAATGCCTTTTTTCCTTTAAAAAATCCTTTAAAAGTCCTTAGTACTCAAACCTTTTTCAATACCTGTTTCCTTTTAGTTTGTTTCTACAAGTGATTTTGTGAGTAGTTGCATGATGCCTTAAACACGCTTATGCTCCTTTGCATAAAGTTCAGGATGCAGCAGCAGACTGGAGCAGGCACACCTCAAGGCAGCCGGCATCCTGCAGCAGGTCCCTAATGGCTCACTGCCATTATAACTTCACTAGCATAGCAGGGAAACTATTAAAATATTCATTAGACTTCATTTCCTATTAGGAAGAAAACAAAAGGTCTGGGAAGGAAAAAGTGACCTTTGGCAGGTACCAGTGGAATTGTCCCTGCCTAGCATGACCGTTCTGACATGACCGAAGAAGAACAATCTCCAACTGAATGCAGACCTAAATGTCACCCGAGGGCTTCTTCTCACAGTAACACAGATGGGAAAACAGCCCTCTCGTTTTATTTTTGATGTGAAAAATACTCTTTAAAACTGTACCATTTCAGGCATTCCAGAAGCACTCTGGGGTGAAAAGCCTTATGAGATGCAAAAATCTACCAGAAAATGAAATCATCTCCTAGAGTGTATGTTTTCTCTTAAAAAAAAAATCAAAATTAAAATTATGAAGTCCTGAACAGATTATAGGGATATTCTGGGAAAGTATTTTCACTTGGTGAAATAGTTTTCTTTTTGTGCATAATA
Organism: Crypturellus tataupa; assembly: GCA_034781795.1. Taxonomy (NCBI): domain Eukaryota; kingdom Metazoa; phylum Chordata; class Aves; order Tinamiformes; family Tinamidae; genus Crypturellus; species Crypturellus tataupa. The sequence goes on along the minus strand of JAWLRI010000924.1, from coordinate 2,047,498 downwards.
CCTACATTTGTCATTTTGCAAATGTAATTATATTTCCAGAGCAGCTGGAAAAGGTAAGAAGCCCCCGCCCACACACACACACAATTTTATGCCCACTATCCTCAGCTTTGGGGATTTAGCATCCCTTGAAGAGGGTGAGGTACCCTGGAAGTAACATGGAGAATGTTTTGCTTTGTATAGAGCATAGATTTGCCACTGCTTCATTTTGGTGAGAAATAACAAATATCTCAACCTTCTGCTTGCACTTCTTTATTTCTCCTTGATTATCAAAACATTAAGAGATCAGTATTACTCAAACTGCAGTATTAAGAACACTGCCCATCCAGTATTATTGATATGTATTTGGGCAGTCTCTGATTTAACTTCTTAACAGAAGGCTAAAAGGTGACCTCACAAATTCACCTCAACTCCCTGGAGCACATCTGGAGCACTGTGTCCAGTTCTGGGCCCCACAGTACAAGAAGGATGTGGAGCTGCTGGAGAGAGTCCAGCGC
>JAWLRI010000924.1:1918790-2046904 GCA_034781795.1 Crypturellus tataupa | reverse complement strand
GCCATGTGCTCTAGGTGGCCCTGCGTGTGCAGGGGGGTTGGACTAGATGACCTCTAGAGGTCCCTTCCAACCTTAGGAATTCTGTGATTTATGGTAACTTTCTGTTAAGTAGGTGAAAAAGGTTGAAAGTTGAAAGTTGGTTTCTTTATCCAGTACTAAGATTTATCCAGTACTAAGATATGAAAAGATTGTAAGATACAGATTAACCCTTCTACAAAATGAAGATTTTCTTGTTGTTTTGTAATAAGTTTGTAACTGATAGAAGTATTACATGGCTATATTTCTTGAAATAGCAAATAAGCTCTTTTTTTCCCCTCTATTAAAGGTGCTCACATGCTGCAGTAAATTTTCTAGTGCCTCAACTTTCCTAAAAACAAAACAAAACGAATTTGGTCTGCACAGTAAAGGTCTTCACAGTTGCTGTTTGCCCCACTTTTTCCTGAAGAGCAGACATAGACAGGGAGAAGATTGATGACACCAGGCTATAACTGACAGCCAGGGACAAAGACACAAATTTTGATATAATAATTTAAAAGTGTCCTTTTTATATACATAAGGTTTCAGAGTGGAAGTTGGATGTGACTATCATCTAGTTTAGGGAAATTATTCCTTTCCTTAAACTTGAATGAGTTTTCTCAAAGGCATTAAAATTTGGATTTAGGGCTGTCAGTCACATGTACCATACAATTCATGTGCTCACTAAAGAAATATTCTCACAACAAAAAAAAACCCTAACATTAACTCCAAATATAGAATTATAGGTCAAATTACACTTCTTTCCAACAAATCTCCTTGGTAAATACCTTTCCTACAACTAATTTAACTAAGAGCTATTGTAAACCCTGTGAATGTCAGATCCTTAAAGGTCACTGTGGAAAACAAATGCATTACTCTAGCGGAGGAGTCCTTGTAAACACTGATAAACATTAGGCCCTACCAAGAAGAGCCATGCAAAGCAGTCCCAGCAGAGGTAGATGCTGTCTGCTGTGTCCTTGCATGCGTCTGCTGTTGATTAATTGCTGATTCTGACTCCTTTATTTTGCCAGCTTCTTTTATCACATATATGAATTATACAGGATATAAGCAGACTATTTAAGGTTCAACTTCATTATCAATTTATTCTGCCTGATTAGCTAAAACTCTCATTGTAATATATGCAGTGGAATTCTTTATACCTCTTCCGGAGTATAACTCAAACAAAAAATTCTTTGAATTACCTGTACAGCCTGAAATTAGACTGCTTTGCCTTCCCTAAACAGCTCAATTTTCTTTCCAGATCAATGCAGATAAGAATGGCTTCAGCTATGGATAAGTCTTTTTACCCTGATGGAACAATTTCTCAGGCAGAAAACAAAAACAGAACTCAATTCACTTCTCTCTGTGAGCTCCTTAAAGGTGTGGGATGGAGCTTTACTAAGAATCGATCAAATTCTCATTAATCTATTATTTCTTCTAAGGTTGATTTTATTTCCTAATAACTTTCTTACATAGCAGTAAAGGCACTCCTACTCAGTACAATACAGTTGCAAAGATGAAAAATATTTTCTTTACTACTGTTAAATTTAGAATTTTTTGTTTCAATTAAAAAACCAAAAAAAAAAAAAAAAAAAAAAAAAGCTTTTTAAATAATATGTTAAATCCTTAATGTAACTGTTAATGATTACTACCTACTTCCACCTAGGCATAAGGTGCAATTTATATTGACTTAGACAAAGTCTACCTTTATTTTTGGTATTTTTGAATTTTCCAATTCCTTAAATATTTCCTAGAATATAGTATTCTAGGAATAAAAAAACAGTGCTTTACAACAAAGACAAAAGCACCCCCTCCCAGCTTCCAAAGCCATCCTGCTAGGATAAGATGAACAAAACAAAACAAAACAAACAAACAAAAAAACATCAACAAAAGGAAACATCAGGCTGCTACTTTTTATCTCTAAAGATTTTGAATAGGACAGGAGATGTTGTCCTGACTTGGTCTCTTTGATATGAATTAAAAGTTTTCCTACAGCCCTAACTCAGGAAATTTCTCTTCTGCAATTCTTCTGCAATTTCTAGAGTGGCATAAATTATTACAATTGTACCTACAGAGTTTATGAAACACCTTTTCTATTGGGAGTCCTACATCATATGGAACAGAATTATGATGTATTCTTATGCTAAAAACATTTGAAAACTCTGCAACTCTGTTTATAAAATGTTCAAATATTTGTTTAGTACTAGAGGACTCATGTTGCTGCTTTTTAAGTATCACTTTGAAGTTTTATATATAGAATTTATTTAGTGTTTATTATCTTCAACCATGTCAGACTGCAGAAGATAGGAAATTTTGATTAGAAGCTATAAAAATCTAACTTCTATCTGTTGTGAGGTCTCAGTAATTCAAATCTTTAAGGCAGCACCAGCATACAGAAAGCTGCAACACTAATCAGGAGAGCCAGAGATTTAGGGAAAAGTGTCCATTATTTCTAATGAACTCTCTTCACACATCCAGAGATTCCTGTGCAATTTCTTTTTGTGGAGATATAATACAATTTATGATGTAATATTTTCTACAAGAGTACAGCTACAAAACTGTTCAAATCAATAAGGTGCTTCTTAGGAGACACTTCATTTTTATTCCAAGAGGGTAAAATAAAATAAGCTTCCCAGTGCATTTTAAACACCTCCTCCTTTTAATGGTTAGTTAATTGCTAATAAGATTAAATATTTCCTTATTTTGGAAGATTATCAGTTAAGGCTGATTGGATACTTATTATAACACAAGCCATTCCTCTTTTTTGTTTTTCTTCTTCTTCAGTGTTCCTACTGTGAAACAGCAAAACAGCAGGAGAGAAGAAAGACAAAAAATACTATTAAATAGAATTAAATGAAAGTTAAAGTAATTCTGGGACGAAGAGAGGGATGGAGAGAGGGAAAGAATCTGCTTCTAGTACTCTAGGTTTTGTTTTGTACACCTGACTTTAAATACATAAGTAGAAGGGTTAATTTTGAGGTTTAATATCCTCTTAATAGAATCTAGTTGCTAATTATAAAAAAGTGTATCCAAAATAGCTGTGTTTTACACCAGAAATTTAAGTCTAAATGAAAACTAGGATAATTTGAGAATATATGCATTAAAAAAAGAAAAGGAAAAAAAAAATAAAACATCCCCTCTGCAATCAGTGATAAAAAAATCATCATTTATCAGTCAACATTCCTGGGAGTATAGACCAAAATTATACACAAGTTTACCACAGCAAAGCCAGCACTGGAAATTTCCTACAGTTCTAGTAGGAGACAACATACATTTACAGTGATGGTTGTAATAGCTGTCAAATGAATTCTTATGTACTGCTTATTTTAGAATGAAAGATTACCTTTATAGAATATCTCTATTTTAGGGAAACACAAAGTACCACAACAACAGCCATATTTCTGTATTGCTACATGAAAATGATTAAGTTAATCTACAATCTTCTTATTAAACAAGCACTTCACTGAAAAAAAAAATCCTGCATGCTTATAAAAAATACATACATGTATTGACTCATTTAACTCTGAGGTTAGCTTTGCTATATCTACAAGTAATTTACAAGCCCAGCAGTTATGGTTAAGTCTCATGCAATGTAATTGAAAAGAAAAACACAGTAATTCCACTTTGAATAAGCTTGCTTTCCCCAAAATACTTGATTTCTCAATGCTTTCTCTTGCACCCCTTCTGGGCTAAGTCTATGTAACACCCTACCACCATCATATCTATGAATAACATTAGCATGGCCCATTTGTGTGGTAACATTAATATACACTTATCCATACATTATACAGGTCCCTTTTACTGGCATCCTAGAATTTAGGTTCAAACCGTTGGGAATAACAATTGTTTACCATGCATTGTTGCTGTAAAAGGTTTTATTTCTATAGAGGAGATCAAAAAGGCAGCAATAAGGTTACTCTCCAACACACAGGAAGGAAAACGTGCATCTTCCTAAAGCGAGAATTGCTCAAGGAAATGTCGTCTGGCTCTGGTGTACCGGGCAGGAGAGTTAGTGGAAGGCAGCTCAAGGACAGTAGCACCAAGGTAGACCTAGAAAACAGGGGAAGATGAAGGCTGATTCATCCAAACAGACAGCAGGGAAAACTCAAGTACATATAATTCAACTAAATCCACCTCAAATCCGGGCAATCTAGTTTTCCTACTGTTGTTCTCTGTGAAACAGGTAAGTTTATCCATGTTTTAGAAAACTACCATTACGTTACAGAGAAAACAAATAGTAAGAACAATACTAGGATTAACTTATACTTGAAAGAGAAGTGGACTCTGCTTGATTCTTCCTTCATTCACAACATTTGTGAATTAACAAAATTATTTCATAGATTCTAGATTTCATCATTAATTTCTCCAGTGATTAGGAGATTAGGATTAAGTTAGCATTTAAGCATCTAGTGAGTCAAAACTAATAGAATTCTCTTGCATATGTATTATGTTGGATCTTTTTATCAGGTAACAGTATTTCAGTAAATTTCTGTTCTTAAAATAAATATAATTCTTCAAAGTCCTTTTCAAGGAAGACTGTTTAATCTCTCTCATTCAGTTATTGACAGCAGGATTTGAAAGTTTTCCTTGATTGTGAAAATTCTCCTGGACCTCTGAGAATGAAGCGCTTCCAGGATGGAATTAGAATTGGATGTCTGAAGGCAACCTCCTGGCAATGCTCTGATTATCATAGCTGGCAAAGAAGCTGCTTTAAAATGATTATTCAATCATACAAATTAAAACAGCTTTTCTAAAAGCTCAGTCCTATCATTTGGCTCGTGCTTGCCATAGCCCTGCATAAGCTTATCTGTGTGGCAGCCAATACGTGAAGGTACCCAGAACAGCACACCAGGAACGGCCACACATGCGGGCAGCAAGAAATCATACAAAGTGATCATCCATACCTCTCCTGAGAGGTCTGCACCTCATACAGACTATTATAATCTTTTAGCCATGCTAATCCTGGTATTTTATTTGTGTACTTTGTACCTAGCATGCATAAGAGATGAGAACACAGTGTCACAAACCCTGTTCTACTGTGCATCAAAATTGGATTTACAGATAACTTAACAGAAGATGCTCTGTGATTTGTATATTTGTCCAGTATGAAAAGGATTTAATTCACTAGCTAGGGAATTGAGTGGAAGTTTATATTTTCTTGTAATTTGGGCGTTGAAGTGAAAGCATGAAAATTTTAATATTCGGAATCACTTCTCAGAACTTTTTTTTTTTTTTTTCAATCTAACATGCAAACAGAGCAACATAATTTAGAACCCTGTGGGGCTGCAGAAGCTAGAATACTTATTTTTTATAATGTACAGAGACAGTAATTTTATCACAGAGAAACAAACAAATAATGTTTTTATAGACTTGGTCTTTTCCTTATTGCAATTTTTTGATTTTAAAGAGGATGATTTCATTGGTGATTTCACTGTCACAAAGAGAAATGACAATTTTATTTTGTTATATAGTTCAGAACTATTTAGCAATGAGACCTGTTAGGAGTACCTCCTCCAAACTTTGTGGATTGTATAACAAACTTTTATGAGCATATGCAAAGAGACAGTACCAACAGATGTATAGTTTATAAATAACATTTCTGCTGAAATGCATGTACACACACTAACGCATCCTGCATTATCTTTCGAGAGTGAAATGGATAGTAAGACCCTATTTAATATTTCCAATAAGCTCTTGGTATTGCCATGTTACCTTAAGTAAGAAGGAAAGTTCATAAATATAGAGCACCCCGGTGGGTTGACTGCTACAAAAATAATTGCAAGAGACACACAAATGAAATTATGTATTACCGAATGTTACACGTCAGTGCCTGTACAGTACTACATCTGAGTTTCCAGAGGCCCAAATCACTTTTCTGGTTCAATCACTCAGAACTGGCAACTAAGCCAAACTGCAGTGCAGAACACTGCTTCTCTTCCAACCTCTTCCAGGCTGAGAAGTATTTAGTCATGCTTCATGCCCTCTTGCAGCTAATCTTGCACTTGCTGTTATCACGTTGGCTCTGTTTTTTTTCCAGCAGTGTGATTTAAGATGACATGACCACTACTGAGGACTGCCTCCTTGTCAGATCTGTACAGGGACTTCGCAGTTGTAGCTGTATGTTCAGCTCAACAACATTGTAAAAACAGCTCTTCGCCATTATTACTGCTAAGATAGTCAGGTCCTCTTGGTACATTGGCCAAACACCCAACTACTCCAGTGCAGTGCAGTATTACAGAAATCCTGTATATATGATGCAGATTCTGAAGGGAGAAATGCTGGTGCAAAAAAAGACCTGGCTTCATTATCTCTGCTGCCTTCAAAAATAGAGCATAGGAACAGTTGCAGCACAGGGCTTGTAATGCAGACACAAAAATCCAGTACCCCTCAATTTACAGTGATTTAGAGGAGCTGGGGAACCTCCAATAAGATTCCTATGCCTCTCTGACTAAAGCCTGGATAACTTACCAGTGTATCCCCAGTTACAACAAATGGATCTTAACCATGACAGCACCACTCCTGGAGTAAAATCATGTCTGAAAAACATTACTACTTATATCAGGCTGGAATAAACTTCCCTCTTTACTAATAGAAGTGAAATGCAATTCCTCTAAGATCTGCATGGAAGACTTACATATATAATAAACTGAAATATGAAATACTACATTTGCCACATAGTAGCACACCACGGTCCTAATCTTCACTGATACCTAAATACTCTTCAGAAATGAAAATAAGGAGGAATCTCACAAAAGTTTTAGATTGTTCAAGCAGGGATAGAAAAGTGAGGAAAAAACTTTTTTTTCCAGTTCATTTACTGTGTGGAGGAAGGAGTGAAGAAAGGATGATGCTAATTATATAATTCACATAAATAGCTTTAATCTATTTATTCCCTTTTAAGGATGAATTAATTTTGCAAATGAATGTGAATTATATGCCAGATAGGTCCCCTCCTTTTCTCTTCATGACTCATTTAGTCCTGTGCCATTGTGAGTTATCATCTCCTCCAAGAGGAGTTGTGGTACCTGTCACCTTTCAGAATGAAGTTCCTTCATTTACTTATCAAAAGACATATTTATGTTGATTTGAAATGGATACATTAGCATCTGAAAAATATGAAGTTTCAGCTAACTTCTCTGCTAGCTTTCCTTCTCAAATACTTTTCATGTATATGAAAAAATCTTTTGTTTTCTCTTTCTCCAAAAAAATCACGTATCTAACAAGACTTGCCTACTTTCAACAGCCTTCAATAATGCAAATGGATTTTATTTATGTAGCATTATAGGTTTATCTCTCTTGACATGCTGCTTACTAATATATATTCTATTTCATAATCTCTCAAAAGTTTATCCCATAAGTAATCCTATACTTTGATGTGGGAGGTTTTAAAAACTGCTCTCTTGAAAAGACTTTGAAAATCTGAAGTATTAATTACAGTTCCTTATAATTCAGAACGGTAAAATCAATGAGAAAGAAAATTCCACCAGGTTCCAAATATCCAGGGCTTTTCAAAAGTTTGTATTAGAGTAAGGAAAATTCTTAGTCTTTTATAATTTAGTAATAATGACATTTGCTTTTTTGCACAAGTGTTCAGAGCCTCATTGAGAATGCTGGGGAAGGCATCTTGAGCCAAGAAAAACATTTTTAGCACATGCATTGAAAAAAAAAAAAAAAGTAGTAGAAATTGCATGGGTTGTCATTTTTCCTTTACATAAATGCTTAGAACATTAAATTTCTATTTACATGGCTTTTCAAAGCTAATATGGGATTATTTCAGAAAAGCAATTTGCAATTCATGTGATCCTCAAACAATGAAAACAATGATGCTTTTCTCAGACTCTCACAGCCTTCCTACAGATAGCTGACACTTTCCCCACCAGCCCTCCCCCCTGCACAGCCTTGTTATTAGACATCAGCGGTACAAAAACTCCATCAAATTAAGGAAAAAACAGGAGCAAAACTAGTCAGTATCTGTTTATCCAAAATACATTCTTCATTTCTGGTACTTATTTACTAACCAGTTCTGAAACCCTAGATAAATATGTAGTTAAGAAACACATCTTCTCAGTATTCCTTCTAAGTATGAATTGAAATCGAGTCTTGTATTGCTAGGTGCCGAAAGAAAACTTTTGCTTCTTTTTAGTCACACACTAAAAGCTACCTAAGATTCACAGGAACGCGCCAGTAGCTCCTGTACAACCCACAACTTTTTCTTTAAAAAACAATTAAAAACAACAACAGCAAAAAAACAAAAGCAAACCACAGAATGATGCAGAAAGTCAGTATGTGCACTCTGTGTTGTGCAATTACTTCTCTTCCTCCTCCATAGCTGTTGCAAATTTGAAAAACGTGACTGGGAGTAACAGAAAGAGCAAAGTGTGGACCTGTGTGGGAGGAGGTTTTCCAGGGCAGTAGCACACCAGCGGTGAGGTGAAGCTGGACACTTTAAAGCCCATTAGTGGAAAAGTAGAGGAAGAGATCAGCCCAAGGGCAAGGACTGACAACAGGATGGGCCCAAACTGCCCTAAAGCTCCAGCTCCCTCCTGCCTGCCTGCTTCAGAGCGGGGACTTTCTCCTGGGGCTTCTGCTTTGCAAGGCAACTTGTGCTCGCTTTGGCTATAGCTTTGGCTGTCTGTCATGGGGAGGAGCTTCGCGTTAAACTCAAGTGTGCTTTCAAGATAGAAATGTCATTAAAGCAGAGGCATTCACCACAAATGGTTTTCATTTCCATCAGCCACTTCATCACAAATTCTAATCATGATATGATTAGACACTAATCATGATCTAAGTTCAGATTCTTCTTTCATGGCACAGTAGCTTAATGTTTCAGTTAGTATGGATTTTTAATGTCTCTGAAAAAGTAATAGGTTCTTTTTTTTTTTTTTTTTATTCTCCTCTCTTTCTCTCTCTTTGCTCTGCCACTGGATGATCTGTGAACACAAGTAGGTCACCTGAAGCGGAGCTGAAGCACAAAACTACTGAGACATCGGTCCGGACTCTGTGACATCTGTCCTTTGAGCAGTTCTGGCCATGGGACAGATTTATAGGATGAGTAACATGAGGATAAAAGCCAGGGCAACAAGTTCAAGTCCTCCCTTTTATCGATTGGAAGCCAGCTAAATTTGGATCTGAATAATGTTTAGCCCTTTTAGCATAAGCCCCTTTGAAAGATTTATTTTTTTACCTCTCATTATTTCAGAAGGCTCTGAAAAGATGAGAATGCTCAAAACTTTAATATACATTGAAAAGAAAAAGTTGTTGCTTGTAAAGGGCTTTTCTCCACAGGCAATTGTTGTAGCCATAATCAGCCCGAGGCGGCTGACACTGCATTCAGATGCTGTGTACAGAAACGAGTCAGATAAACAGGGAAGGCTCATAATGAGGTCTGCTTTCCTGATAAGGGACGAGCCATCTGCATGCTGAATTCAACTTGCTTCTTGTTGTTGCAGAAATGTTCTATGTAAAGCAGGCAGATAGCAACGTGCCATTCATTTCAAAATTGAATCAGGAGATGTAAACTCATTGTGAAACCAGGTTTTAAGAAGCTGCAAATGCCTTGTTCACCTCCCCTTTTGATTTAGATGAAGAAATGTTTCTGATCCAGACCCACAGAATATATAGCTTGCTTGGAATTCACAGCTCTGATATTAATTTCTATAAATTCTCATTACAAAAAATTAAAAGGCAGGATGGCTTTTCTTTAGAATTGCTAGCTGGACAAGGAATTAACCTGGATGTAATTACCTTTCTTCTTGGAAAGAAGAGGTGCTTCTCCCCATCCATGATGGGGGGTTTCCCTGTCAATCTCACCTCCCTGTACACAGCACATAGGTAGGGGCTAGCGCCAGCTAACACCCACCCAGCCAAAGAATTATGTCTACGGGTCAACCACCTCCCCCAGCATAAAGAGGGGTCAGCCCCCTGGGCCCTCCGACCTCCCCTGTGCGGCAGCAGGCTGCACTGCAGAGCTTCCCCTTGAGCTTGGATGCCTTTCAGGGTCGCTCCTGAGGCTGAGATGTGCTTTATGTGTGACAGCTCATTGGTAAGTGATTAATAACAGGCCAAACTTTGCAAACCTTCGGGAAACTTTGCTAAGTTCTCTCTCTGATTGATTGTGCACATAACTCCTGAGACACGAACCATCGACCAAGGGAGTAGGGCTGGAGAAGGAGTCCGCAAAGCAGCAGGGTCCATTCCAAACCTCATGACACAACGGGACGGTCCCCTTTGCACACTTTGCTAGGAAATCCTGACATAAACCTTTGAGTGAGTCTGGGACTAGCACTGGATCCAGCCACACTTGACACTTTCAGCTGACCCTGTCATCCACACAGTAAATAACTGGGTGAACCTTGACAACAAACCTCATTTAATCACTGTCTATTTACAGTTGAACTTTGTTGAGTCAGTATCTGACCTCAATAAAATATATTGTTGCTTCTCTCTTACTAGTGAAATGCATCAGTCCTTGCTTACCGACAACACAAATGAATTTCAAAATCTGTAGAAGTGTTAGAAAATACTTGCATAGTTTCCTGTCTAGCAGTTACTTCATGGTTGATATATATATATTTGCAAGCAGATGTTGCAAGATTTTTGAAGAAATGTGCTATGCCTTGCATTCTCCAGACATTACACAAGTACCATACTCCATGCTGGTGAGAGGCAAAGAACTTCCTCCCATTATTCCCATTGCACACAAGCAAATGCACACAAGCAAATGCAAGGAGAATGTCAGTTCCTTTACTGCTGTTTGTTTTTAAAAAGCTTTTAAAGATCCTTACTGCTTTAAGGTGCAGAAAAATATAGTATTCCCATTTCAAAGTATGTCTATATAACACTATTAATGCATAAAAAGATTTGACAGAAAAGAAGGAAGGAAGGAAAGTTGGAAAGAGGAAAATAAAGAAGAATTTAGAAATATAGAATAATTTAGAAAATCTACCAAGAAGCCTTTAAGAATTTACAAGAAGCAGAATTACGTATACATTGAGTCCCAAAGGGGAAGTTTTTTTGTGCTTGCTAAATTTGCCATCAGGATTCTCTTGACATCAATAATCTAGGTAATTATTGTTCTTAGTAAGAAAAATGTGGATTACATTTCAACAACTTAATGGTTATACCTGGGGGTTCTAAGGATTTTTTGCCTCTCTACATCCAGATGCAGGTTTCAGTAACCTACAGAGTTAGCAGTAGCCTCACACTTCAATTATTTTTCTGCAGTGTTCAGAAAGGCAGGACCCATTTCAGTTCTTTTAGATCTCTCTGAAGCTTTTGATACAACAGATGACAAGATGTGCAAGGACAAAGACATGATGGACAAGTTCAACCAACTGCATTCTTACCTTTTCTCTGAGTGAAATGAAGGCTAAAACCGTTCCACATAAAAAAAAAAAAGGAATGTTATATTTTGCTCCTGTTTTTGGTGAACATGTCTGTATACATCTATGTATACACAAACAGACATATATATGAATACAAACACATACAGAGAGAGAGATATAGCTCTGAGGTGAGGGGAAAAAAAAAAAGATTCAATAAGCTGAGTATACATGAAATGGCATAGGTTTTTTTTCCCTGTATTATTAATGCAGACAATTTAATCACTCAAGGTAGCTAGATTAGATCCATCCTCTCGCCACACAGACTCCTCAGCTGATTTTTTTTTCTGTAAAAATAACTAAACACCTAAAATGCCCTCACTCTTTCACAAAAAGAACGTAACTGGAAATTCACTGAACGTTTCTCTGCCTTCCAGTGGAGGAAAAAAAAAAAAAGCACCCTAATTAATGCCAAAAAAGGCTAGAAAGAATTTGTTCACTCACCAAAGATGAGATAAAAGTGGCTCTGGACCCCTGGGAGTGATAGCCCCTCATGTGATTCAGTGCCATGGCCCTGGTCTGCATGACAGATGCCGTTAGATCACCAACTGTTTCTGCATGCTCAGCTACTACTCCTCTACACCAGGAACAGTTTATATGCATTACATGCACATCATTATAGATGTCCCTTTCCATCTATACAAACTGTTCAACAGCTTTCTGCTTCAGTTTACCTCTCATGCAATTACTAGAAGCAATTTTTACAGTTCCGCACTCCAAGAAATATCTGCTTCCACATAGCTTTACGCTAATCTTTACTTTAGAGAGGATATGTGATTACAAAAGGACTAAACTGCTTTTCCAGAGCAAGCATCTTTTATACAAGTTGTAATAGAATACCGTATCTCTTGCTCATAAATAGCTGAGTATCTTTTTTTTTTTTTTGTTAATCCTAACACAAGAGTTAATATAACAGCTCTTTTGAAATATCAACAAATACTTGAAATATCTTGGTGCGTAAGCACAGTCCATAAGAATTAATAGACCATCACATTCAACTGAACAGGTCTTCATTTAATGGTCCTCATTTTTATCTCTTAACAAGGAATTATTGTCCTCTCATCACAGAGAAGACTTGCTAGCTGTCTACCAAGTTCCATGTACCTTTTCCTCCAAAAATAATGATATTAATCTTGGTGATGTCTTTGTTTCTCTCCATCCCTCATGTTTCATCTTCCACTTTCCTCCCTCTGTCTCTGTACAGGTCATATTGAAAAAATCACCTCTTTAATCATCCTTGGCCAAAAACAAGTGATAAAAAGTATGATTTTTTTTAGAGCTTTTACATGCTGCGAGATCATTTCTTTCACTTTTGTTTTAAATAGATTTTTAAGTTATCCAGAGAGAAATAGTAAAAGCAAATTCCAAGTAGACATTGGTCATTGCTTGAAAAACACAAAACGAAGCATTATAGAAGAACAAAGCTGACAGCTTTCAGTAACATTAATTCAATCTTGGGATAACTGGATAACTATTATGAGATAACCTGTGGCATAGCTGGCTGCGTGAATAGGTTTCTGATCTTTTTTAGAAATGGGACACTATAAAATATCCAGTTGCTTTTTTTTTCCTGATTTCATTCAGTATGAAATTATTTTCCTAGGAGACCTGTTTGCCCTGTTGCCATCTCACAAGTCCCATCATAATTACATAATTCAAGCAATTAAAAAAAATCAAGCAAACCAATAACTCTGGTGTGTACAACGTGGAAGCAGAATGTTTTGTATCATTACAATTTAGTTCCAAATTTACAATTACAATTTCAGTCCCAATTTTTCATTACTGGGAGATAAATTCCAAGCTGTGAGAGCTTGATGTGTGTTACACAGTAAAAATGCAACAACAATTCAGCAAGCGACATTAAAAACATTAATGAACAAACATAACAGTCTGAAAATGAAACTTTTAAGAATGCAGAACAGTTCTCTGTAAAAATAAAACCAGGAAACCGTAACAGTTTAAAGTAAAGGCATTCCCAAAAGACCCAGGCAATGCATCTGAAAGTGGAAATTCTTCAGAGTGGTTAATTTAGACTATAACTGAGTATGGCACAAAGAAACTACCAAGAGCATATAGTTAATTGAAGACAAAACTGTGGACTAGTCTCAAAATAAACATTTGGTACTATTAAATTTTGTGGAATATACATGAAATTGTTCCAGCTGAAGATAACAAAGGTATTGCATTTTTCAAGAGCATTTCATAGTGGAAGTATTTTTGCAAATTAAACTTGAACAGGAAGTGCTTTAGCAACAATAGCTACATTTTATTTTATTGCTTGTGTTCCCAAAAGTTTCTTCAAAATCAGCCTGCAAGTTTCTCTGGCAGAGTGTCTCCTGTGGAAGAATTAAAGGTGATTGCCCGCCTGTCCATGGGCAGAGGCCACATCATGAGTGCTGTGTGCAGGAGATGAGCATTATTTTTAAGCGTGAAGTCAGATGGAGGAAATAGATGCCTGGTTGATATTTCTAGCACTGTATGGCACCATTTGAAGGATTCCCACATTAAAGAATAACAATAACTAGTTCTGGAAGTTTTTAAAATACTTGAAACCTTGACAGCTGAAGCGCTGAAAGACTGCAAGTCTAGTATAAACTTTGTTTATGTCAACATAGACAGCGTGTTTGTATGCTTCTTTCCAGACAGGCGCAGAGAAGTAATCTTTTTTAGGATGCTTCAAAAAAGATTGCATTTATTCCTTTAAAACATATACTTTGTGTGATGTCCAGGCTGGACTTACAGGATCTGTTAGAACATTGCAGAGGCTGAGAGCTTTTCTTAAGTGAAAGCAGAAATACATTGATTCTGTCACACAACTTTAATCACTAAAAACTTCATGTACTTCCTAGTGTTTTCCTAAGATTCACCTTAATGTATTTATTTAAGCTCATTCTTTTCTTTTTTGGAATTTGACTTACATAATTCTCAAACACAATCTCAGATGTCTACAAATATAGTTTTGTTAAAGATTCACGCTGGTTAAAGAGCTACAAGGGCAATTAATTTTCTATGATTAGCTTTGTTGTTAATCAGGCACACTTAACAAGAGGTAAATTTTAAGACCATGTCTGACAAAAGCCACCACGGGAGGAAGAGGAGATGGCAACTGCTGCTTTCTACTAGTTGGTCCTCCCTGCGTTTTTTACGCTGCCATAACAATTTCTGCCTAGGAGTAATGCCAGTCTAACAGATGGCAATGAGTATTGCTATCCAGGGGAAACCTGGCCCATTTATCCTCTCTACTGGCAATACTTTTTTATTAAACTGTCCTTTATAACACCTTAATTTTAATTTGGGAACCAGTGTAGATTCCACGTAGATCTAATGCATCCACCACACTTTTGAAATACAAGGAAAAAAGAAGGTACCTCAAGCTACTTCTAACACTTCCAAATAGTACACAAATCATTTTTCTCATCATGGATATTGTACAATGATTGCCATATAGCTTAGAAAAAAAAATCTTACTGCATTTTTAAAGGTAACTTAGTATTTTCTTCATTAAAAACAAACAAACAACACAAGACAAAGAATCTTATGCAAGTAAAATGTGAGTCACATCTTGGAAAATTTAGAGAATTCTAAATTGAGAATTTAGAAACTGAGAATTTAGATAAAATAACTTATTTGTCTATAAGTCATGTAAGAGAAGAAAGAGGATTTGAAAATAATATACAATGTCCATTGTGACCAGGACATGATCATACCTCTATCAGCTGCCCCAGCCTGAGCCCAGCTGATCACTACCAGCCCTCTACCCAAAGGCACTGCTCCCTCCTTCTGATTTTGCTGACTAAGCTTCACGAACAGCTGCTTATTAATCTGTGTCAGCCAAAATGTTAATTTAATTTAAGTTAATTTAGCAATGATCTGCTATTTATCTTGCTCAAGCAAACATTGACTATTTTATCAAAATAGACTAGGGATTCCTTTTAGAGAGAGTAGACTGCTAGTTAGAAAAGTTACACACTTCAATACTTGCATTGGCTGTGATCATTCATCATCTGTATGTAGCATACTGTTCCATGGATGTTAAGACAGCTACTTATATTTTCTACTTAAGAGTTTTCCAGATTTACATTTGACTAATCAGCTTTGACTAATGGTTTAGTATGATTTATTAATGGCTTTGCTTTTTCAGCCCTACAAAGGAAGTTTTTGTAGGTTACATCATTTCAGGAAAATTTTACCATGCCTGATGTACAGTACTAATTAAAAGGGCCTAATGCTGTAAGATGCTGAATGACCCACATAGGCTGTGGCTCCAGCGCCACAGTGATCGAGTGACAAGGACTGAAATCCCTAAGCCCAGCATCAGGGGTTCAAAGTAAAAGCAAACCATGCTAGGGCAGCTCCTATGCCCCTTCCAGTTTGCTTTGGATGCTTGCGAAGGTCCTTACTGCTCCACTGATAGAGAACATCCTAGAGAAGAGTTACACAAGTATGAAAAATGCATCTCTGTTACCATTGAAAAGGCATCACCTTTGAGATAACATGTGCCTGGAATACGTGGCAAAGAAATAGTATTCACTTTTACTGTAATATGGATGTTGATTCTAATCCTACAGGAAATTTTAAGACTAATCCCACTGCATGTGGAAAGCAGGAATAAAACATTTTTATCTTTTCAATATTTTAAAAATAATCAAACTGAAATATATTTTTGTTATTTTCAACAATTTTGATAGCAATCTCTGTCACAGTAACTGTCAGAAAATTTCCTTTCCCCAGTAAATGCTAATTAGCAACTTCATTTTAACATTATCTCACAAAAAAATTAAAAAATATTTCCACCAAGCTAGAGAAAAGCTTGCCAGATTCCCTATTTCAATTTTAAAATTAAATAAACAATCCTCCCTTATATTTGTATCAATATATTAGTAATATAAATCCTACCCTAATTTTTAACAATTAATCTATATAAACATTCAATTAAGAACTATTTGTAGCCCTTATTTTACATGATGCATTTTAAATGATGAACGTAAGGAATTATGTTGAAGATTGGACAACAGTCTTTTTCTACATGTTGCTACTGACAATATGCTTCCATTTTCAATCAAACATAATTTTATAAATGTTTAAATTATAAAAGAAAGACTTTTCTCCTACTTCACTACGGGCATATGAGGCAAGTAACTACACAAGTTACCCTCAAGCATAACCTCTGGGATGTAAAAATAATTATTGAGTAATGCTCTTGTGTTTGATTCACATCATTATAATACTGTTATTTTGAAGTATGGAATATATTGGCATAGAATAATTGCTGTGCTTATCTTATCACAACGTTCCTAACACAGAAGAAGTACTGACAACTATGAGTCAGCCAAGGATATTAGTCTAATTAACTCTGCAATGAAGAGGACACTCTGCTCCCTCACTTAAATTTTCAGTGAAGTTTCATTTTTTTTCTTCCATTTTTTCCAAAGTCTTAAAAGGCACTTATAGCTCCTAAATTATAATTTGGCATCAACGCTATATTAAAATGCAGATATGCAGTCTTTTCGTTGTGCAATTCGAATAGAGCGTCACACTATGAAAGTCTGACCAGGATAGTTGATCCACTATCTGAAATGAAACACCATTTCTTTTAGAGAGAAGGGTCTAAGCAAAACTCAACTCAAAACCACATAATTTGATCAATCTATTTAGTCAAATTCAAAATAATCACAGTTGGTAGCATCAAAATCAGTTCTTTCCTTTCACTATCTTTGCTCTTTATTCACTAAATCATTTATGGTCCCATGGATATCATCAAATATCAAACATTCCCATTGTATTAACGACAGGTTTAACCTAGAATCAAAATTATATTTTACCATTCCTTCATGGTACTTGGATTCATACCTTCATTTACGTTTTTTATTCCTCTTCTCATCTGATTATAGTTAAAATTGCATCCTAAAACAATATAAGCTATTTTACAAGACACATATTTTTTCATTTCCTATAGTCCTTATATAAGAGAAACATATGTGAGAAGCACATTTCCAAAGTGGCAAGAAGTTGTGAAATTAGGCTTATTTTGCTTTTTCCTTATGTTCATTACCTTCCATAAGTAAATAAAAAAATACAACAGAACAGAGATATTTGAACAACATATAAAAAGTATAGTGGAAAACTGCTGTCACTAGCATTTTAAGAATATTTGTCATTCATATGCTACATGATAACCATATGGTACAATCTACTCACACCAGCTGCTGCCTTTTATACGTAATTGTACTATGTATGTATGGGTGTGCAGAGGGAGATGAGCTTAAACATATGGACAGGAGGGCATATTTAACCATGTTGCCTTGCAAACAGGTGTTTAGAGTAAACAGGAAGACACCACAGAAACTACGGACCTATAGAAATGCTTATTATAGACTTAGAGAAAAGCCGCGGTAGGTTTCCACTGTTCTGCTATTACAATGTCAACAAATGTCAGTTTGGTCAGCATTTCCAAACTTATCTCGAGGAGTCTGAAGGATCAAATATTTATTCAAGCTTTGAACCACAGTAAATGTGACAGACACAATTCTGTGTTGGAGTAAAAAATAGGTCGCATCAATTTCTGTTTCCCAAAGACCTGGCCTGCTATATGTTAAAATACATAACTTTTATCACATTAGGAAAAAATAAATAAATAAGGAAGTCTTTTCTAAGTGAACAAGACTTATCCACTAGCCTTAATGATTTATTTGTTCTGGTGAAGCAATTCAGGAAGAGCTGAACTCTTAAGTCCTTTTCTCTTACCTCTGTATTTCTAAGGATTCCAGACTTCAGGGCTCACAAAACTTTCCCTGGAGAAAGTAGGAAACAGTACAAAAATAAAGACAACAGAAATCTCTTCCATTTTTTTTTTTTTTTTCCTAAACACAACTTTTTCTGAAAGCATTTTTAAAGACTTGTCTTCATGTACAAGAGGGCAACAAAGGCCATTGCTGCACTGCACAAGGAAGTGCCACGTCTGACAGCTAAAATACTAACAAAAGAACGATGAACAGCTCTACCGCTTCCTTCCTGTGGGGCAATACAAGTATTTCTGCATAACATTATATGGTATGCACACACAAAAATCCTCTATATTAGAATCATTACATCTGAGACAGCCCATTAAGTCAGAAGTATAGTTAGTGTCAAGTGCTGGGTGACCATCTCTGAAGCTGCTGTAATCAGCATAGCTCCATGGTTTGAGAGGAGCTATGTAAGTTCACACGGGAAGAGGATCTCATCTCTAATTTGTTTTGATGTTCAATATTTAAGTTGGAAAAATATTAAGAGCGCTAACAGCACCAGAGATGGAAGAACACCATATCTTAAAGGAAATATGTTCTCCAAATGCAAATCTTGTGTATGAGAATGAATTAATGGGAATGGCTCTGTTGAAAGTGCTCCAGGGCTTCTGAGTGAGATAGTTTTCCTCTTTCTCTTTGAAACAGTAGTCAGATGTGTGGATGAGGGGAAAAAAGATGAACACAGAAGAAAATATTTGAATACTCATGTGACTAGCATGACAGGGTAGCTCATCGAATGCAGAATGTAGCACTTGTTATGACAGAGCCAAGTAAATTATGTGCCCTGCTAGACATTTTTAGAATAAAATCCAACAATTAAATATGCTGTTCTGATTTCACTGTCTCTATTTCCCATCAAAATGAAACCATAAACTCTCCTCAGCTTAAGTCTTTGAAAGAAAAAAATAGTACAAGCAAAGCTAAATGACAGAATTCTTTTTCTTTTGCAATGTTTATCAATTCTCAGAGGGCACAGGAGAAATTCTTGTAGTGTTAAAAGTTTGTAGTTCATTTGTTTCCAACTAATTGACATTATGCCACTAGATCCAATGTGCAGCACAGAATAATTAAAAAAGAGAAAATGAAAATTGGTTAGTTCCTTTTTAAAGCTCCCAAAGGGAAAGACACAGAAAAGTCTGTGCAATGCAGTACCTTGCTAAGAAAGGTCAAACCTTTGGGTTACTTTCAGAGCTCAACAGAGACTGTCATTCACTTGAAAGGCACATGGCCTTTGCTTCCATAGATGCAAGTGTTTGGACCGTGCTTCAGTGGTTTAAAACACAAAGGCATCTCAGGAGAGTTGTACTTTTCATTAACATAAATGAGAGTAATTGGGACTTCAAAACAGACATCATCGTTTTACACTTCTTAAAACCAAAATAAGGAAGAACAGAGAATTAAAGTCTGAGACAGAAATAAAATATGCTGTCTTTCTTTCTGTTCAAAATATTTTGGGAGGTAAAGAAATAATAGTAAAAAACTAAAACATCCATCTTGCTATCTTCTCTAAATGTCATAATATATATGACATTTAAAGTACGTCCAATTTATGGATTAGGACCTTACAGCTCCACCATCTCAGGGTTTGCTGAAGAAAGAAACAGTTATGCATAGGAGCTATTTTCCAGGACAAGACATTCTCATTTTTACTATAATTTAAAGGAAAATGAGTTTCAGGTTTTTAAATAAGCCTATGGGAATGTTTAAAAGCTGGATGCCTAGCTCCCAAAGGATTATTTTGAAACCTACTCTTAGATCTTTTAAATATGTTAATTTATACAATCAATATGTAGATTAGTCACAATCAGGAGTGGTCAGGTTGTTAAAGAGATTACAGAGGTATACTGTTTGCTATCACCTTATAAAAATCTGTGGTATGGCTATAATACAAATTTAGAGAGTAGTTTGTACCAGAGTTTAAAAAGGCAGCTACTTAATATCACACGTCTCCCAGTTTTATGTATGGGGGAAATTTGATTGAAATGCAAATGGAACAAAATTCACAGTAATTTAAAAACTATTTTTATATGAAGCTGACTTTATTTAACAAGAAGGTATTTAGTATGTAAAGTTAAATTCTCAAAAATGTGTTTTCATTTTTTCTTAACTGCTCATAACTTGCTTGAAAATGCATATTCTCAAAACAAGTCATGTAATTTAACAATTCTCACAGTAATAGCGATTTTTAAAGGCCACAATGAAATCTGTAAAATACTCATTCCAGTCTTTTTCATTTGATATCAACTATTTCCAACAATTAGCTTTATTGTCAACTGTAAAACAGTTTTTAGGTGTCTCGGTACATTTTCTTCTAGATTTTGAACCTTCAATATCTGTTTCTATCTTTTGACCTCAACTCATCTTGGTGTTTTAGAAAATAAAAAAAAAAAAAAAAAAAAAAAAAATCAATGCAGATTGTCCAAGAATGTTTTTAAGCAATGGAGGCAGGTTATGAATTATCGCTGCAATTCAGTAGCAATCAATTTTGACAGTATATTTTGAATTATTATATTCGATATAATAACATAATAGGAATAATGACAGTATATTTTTCCTCAGAAAGCTAGAAACTAGGTGACTAGGTACACCCAGATTCATCCCATCAGCACAGGAGTGCCGATGCTCAGAAGTTGTATGCAAGTCTCTCTATATAAGTGGGCATAAATAGAGACACAGCTCTTGGATGAAACCAAGCACAAGATTAGGATAACTAGAATTAGGGGTCTACATATGTGCTGAGTGTCATTTCCTACTATTGCCACAAGAGACTGAAGACGTGTTAAAATTAGGTGTCAGCCTTGAATTCCACCCAAGAGGTCTTCCTTCATGCCCATTACCCAAAGCAAACTGACACTTCAGACCACACATACCCAAATGCAAAATACCTTGACAGGTAAAGGGATAGAAAGGTTTCATTATGTTTCAATGTGACAAACTAAAGAAAATACACATTGCATACTTTTTTCCCCCAGATATAACACAGAAGGCTTTGTGTTATATTTAATACAGGATCTCAAAGGCAGAATGTCCTGTTGTCCCTGCTCCCAAACCCCATGACACACAGGACTATACCCAACCACCGCAGTGCCACTAAGAAGTCACTGCACAGACCAAGAGAAGCATTCAGCGCACACAGATTCAGAGAATTGAATCCATTGCCGCTGTCTCCAAAGCCTTCCTTTGGCTCTTCTGCTTAATCCCATGTAATCCCTAGGCTGGGTCTGTGTGGTGGGGAGAGCTCAGGGCAGGCTCATACTTATTCTCTCAGAACGCAGTGGAAACTGCAATAAGCCAAGGATTTTGAGAAGCTCTATCTAGACCAAAAGAGATGCAGAGAGTTTTACAAGAGCAAAACCTAACTATATCTGCTGCAGCTGTCACATACCACAGAATTCAATGCACACCAACACCTGCTATCGTCCCAGTCTCTTCTGCCTGTGTTGTATAGCCAACCTGCTACCCAAAGTCAGTCTTAATAGTTTAGAGTAGCATAATAATTTATATCAATTGGGAGGGGAGAAATGGGAACATGGAAAAAAAAAGTTCACATCGCCTTAGTTTAGAGTCCCTGGAGAATTTGTACCATAAAACACAGGAGGCCCAGTAAATACAGGATCTTGCCCTTATTTTGTTTAGAGGGCAATGTGCCAAACTATCAATTGTGATTATGAGAATTAATATATTGCAATATCAGTATATTTAACATTGTTTTGTTGCATTATTCTTTCTCTAAATTAAGGCTTTACTAATTGATTTCTCCCTATCTTCCAGGTTTACTAGGCCAAAAAGTACTGGAAGAAGTTCTAAAAAATTTTGCAGCTCCTCTGAGCCTGGAGAATATTTCAGTTGAATATATTTGAATTTCTGTCCTTGAAAAATGTTTAACATCCTCAGAATACCTGCAGCTCATGTTTGAATACAGACAGGTCAGTCATTGCTTTTCTACAGCACATAACCACATCTGAGTTTTAATGCAAAAACTGAGAGGTCAAGGGAACTCATATCAAGAGAGCAAGCGAGCGAAGCCAGGTGAACTCCTGCTCCTCTGGCTTCCTTGACAAGCCTTGCTGCACATCACTTCTGGAACGAAGCCAAGACATAAGAATTGCGTTTCAGTTTTGATATTCTAGCCAAACAGCAGCTTAGCTTCTACTGAAGATATTAATCGTAAAATGTAGGAAATAGCACATCTACATGTCAATGGCTGAATGGATAATCTTCCAGAAAGGAAGTTTCTCTTCTAAATTGGCCAGCCAAGTTAACAGCTCCGCATTCTGCTTAATTCTTGGCAAGAACTTCATTTGTCGTTTTGCTTATGACAAGGACTTTGGTTTTCCGAGGCTTTAAACACATTCTGGATTTCTTAATAGAATATCAAAATGCATTTGTGTATCTTGGAATCATTTTATTGATGAAGAAACCCTATTATTACACATAGGATTGGGCATATTTGGAAGATGTAGTGTTGGTCAAACCGGATACCTCCTTTTTTCACTCACAAATCTTTTGAAGAGGATCATGAATATGGGGTCATTCTGCTCTTCAGTATTTAAGAAGAAAAATAATTATTATTAAGATAGCTTTAGTTTAAACATTTTAATCCAGCATGACACTTTCTTTTTCTATTACACTGTATACTAACTATTCTTTCATGTGTAAGGAGAGAAATTCAGCACTGAGGTACAGCCCATGTATATTTGTCATAAGAACCAATAAAACTAGCACTTCAAAAACTTCTTCCAAAACTATGAGTCCTCTTTAAAACATCTCAACTCTTCATTTAAGAAAAGACTAGAGACAATACAACAACATAACTAATAATTACAAACTGGATGAGAAACTTTATTACGATGGTTATTTAAGACAGTAGATTTTTCTTACACTTGAATAATGTACTAAACTCAAACATGTCATAGTGCTTTCCCAGAGTCTGGCTGACACCACAGCCACCAAATTAAATGAATAGTGCCAGTAGTTAATATCTAGTCATACAACATGAGCATACAACAAGAATTACCACAGTTATTGAAGAAGAAAATGCTAAAATGCCAAATTTATAGGTGTGTATCAGGGAATACAGAGGCTATTCTTTCCAAAGTCTGTTCTTTTCCTCCTCAACTTTTACCATAAAGTTGTAATTTGACACAATTCTAAATAACAGAAACAAGAACAGAGAAGTAAAGATAGCAGTAAATATGGAGCCATGTAATGAGGAGTCTACTGTAAGAAATAAAATTAAAAACCTTGGAAAGTAAAGTGGATTGATGATATCTCATATATGATATGGAAAGGGATGGCAACAGTTTTTCCATTACTATGCTACACATGAATATTAGATCTAATCTCATCTTCTATATATCACCCAGTTGAGGCAGCGAGTAAAGCTGCCAAGAACAAGAGAACGACTGTTCAGCACACAACTACTGCTGCACATTGCAAGCTACAGTTAAGTAAAAAGGAAAAAAATATGCAGCTTCAACTTAAATGACGAAAATAACACCCCTTTCTTTTTTGTTGTGAATTTAACAGAGTCAGAAACCTACTGGGCAAGGGCAAAAAGGATGCACTTGTTTCCTGACGTACCTCACATTCTAAATAAATAAAAATGAGGTAGTAGTTACTCCAGTCTGAGAGCATAAGGCAGAAGTAGTTAAGGTTCAGGGTAAAAGACTTCACAAACGATAAGAAGGAACAAAGGAGACGGGACACTAAATTTTAAAAAAAAAAAAAAAAAAATAAAAAAAAAAAAAAAGACAAAGATAACATGTGGCAGATAGGAATGTAGATGAATGAAAACAAAACAAAAAATGAGAGGTATAAGTAAGCAACTTGAACCAGAAACCGAAGTTGTATATGAACACTGGTCTGCCTTGAAGCAGAAGAGTATAAAGAGAGGTAAGAAGCAGATGTTGCATGAAAAGGAGGAAGGCAGTGTACTGTGGTTCCAGAAAGTAATGGAGATTGTAAGTACGGAAATTTTACTTATATCTGTAGAACTCACTTTTAGGCTGAGCTTTAAATCAGTAAAGGATAATCAGATTCATCACCAGGAGCTGGAGCTAATCAGAAATTTTGCACAGTTCCTCCTGTTGAACCAGAGGCACCCTGTAGACAGGAATAAAGATCTACCAGGCCAGAGATAAAACACAGAAATGACTGATTTCAGTCATGTTGTTAAGGTACCTCTGTCCTGAGATACACACACTATGATTCCTGCTATAAGGAATGTTTGACCTTTTGAACAAATAATTGCTTTCTGCCACATAAATAACAGATCCTACGGCAGAAAGTTAAGAGCTACAGCTCTTTAAAGGTATACTCTGCAGAGTTACTCCTGAGCGTTTGATTTTGAATATCAAAACAAAATTAAAAAAAAAAAAAAAAATCAGAGCACGAATCCAAGGGGGAAAAAAAAAAAAAACACTCAGCATTTTTTACACAGGATTTGCTTGATTTTGGATCATTGTAAATTATGTAAAATCATTTTTGAAACATTTCTGTTTTACTAAAGTAGCTGCAAAGTTAAATTGGTTGCTCAACATCTTCTCAGTATAGGTCACATCTGAAAGGGTTATTTTCTGTACCTAAGGAATCAAGACTATCTTCCTAGTTAAAGCAGAACTTTGTTTGTTTAATTTTTATTTTTTAAGCTAAAATGAAAAAGAGGAACATTTCTTTTACATGAGTTCCACCTTGTTTCCAACTTTCTTGTTCAGACCCAGAAAAAGAGCTTTACCTGGCAGTGGTCAACTAGAGCATTTCTGGCAACTTTCTCATTCTTTTGAGCAAAACAGCAATCACAACAGAGGTTTCTGAAAAGTTACTGGGCTGTACTAGAAGCCAAAATAATCAATTAGGTTTATCAGCCTATTATTAGGCCTCTTCACTGTCCTGTTTTGGAGTATAATAGTGGGATAATAGAATTTTAAAATCTTTAAATTAAATTCTAATGGTTTATCCCTATTCTTTAATATCTAAGATCAAGTGTAAAAATATATTAAATATACTTTATTCTCTCTCTAAAGAAAAACTTTTACTCTTGTATCTTTCAGAGTGTGACGGTCCATGGGAATCCTGCTGACAATGGATCACTTCTAACCCGGATACACACTTCCACGTGCTCCAAGAGTCATTTTAAATGCTACTTGTCCTGATCAATGTTCCTAATTCCCTGAAAAAGTTCGCTTATTCAAAAAAAAAAAAAAAAAAAAAAAAAAAAAAAAAAAAAAAAAGACATATTGCATATTTTGTATGTGGCTAAAAGATAAATGCACTTTGAAATTTGAATCCCATGCAAATAAAACTCTCAAAGAGTCTCTGGTATGCAAAAGCTGAATCCAGTTATGTTTTTACATTACCAAAAGATAAACTTGCTTTGAATTTCATCTGAGTTGAAAGGGGAAAGAAAAAAAAAGTTACTTTTTTTTCCCCCCTCAGTTAGTGGTAGTTACACTGTGTTCTATTGGCAGCACCTGATCTCCCTAAGAACTTCCATTCCTGAGAATCAACATGTAAAAATCTTCCTCTCTATATTGATGATAATACATGATGCACAGCTACAATGCTATATAAATTCTACCCTTTTAAGCTCTTTTTATTACTCTTAGTCTAATAATGTTTATTCTCTCCTCAAAATGTTTCCTCTCCATTCTCGTCACAGCTTTACTGTTTTTGTAGTCTTTCCTCTCTCTCTCTCTTATTTGTTAAAAAAAAAAAAAAACTTATTATCATGAAATTATGAATCTTCTACAACAAGAGAATCATTTAGCCTTTACTAATAAAAGAAAAAAAGCTTCCTCTAAGTCTAAAATACAAATAGTAACTTTCATACAGATTGAAATCTATCATCATTCTGCTGTAGCTGCCGAGAACCATATCCTCTCTGGAATAGGAGAAGGCATATGAGAGCGACAGACAGGGGCATTAACAACTGAATTTTTATGAATTTTGTTACTAAATGATCAGATTCCTTTAACTGTGAGTCTTTTTTTAAACCTGCTCATTTCTTAAGTATAGAAGCATAAATATATTTTAGTCTCAATTATATTGCTATATCTCACTGTTACTATCTAAATACGTTTTGGTGGTCTTTGCCTCTCTCTACGCATCTTTTAACAGGAAGCAGAGAGCCGGCATTTCCATTCTGTTGATACAAGACATATTCCAAACCTTGCAATATATTTTCCAGGTTCATCGTTACTTTCTGTAACAATTATTTGTTCACGTCTCACAAAGCTGGACTTGCCCATATGCTTTAACACTCTTCATTGCTTTAGACCAAATTGTACAAGGCAATTCCACTGAAGTCTTATGTCTAAACTCTCATGAGGCAAACCAGACCCACAGTACTTCCACTTTGATTCTCTTTTTCCCTTGTCTGCGCCTCTGCCACATTGGTGATCCTTCTCATATCATTACGATTGTAAGAGTTGTGAGGACGCATTTAAATTGTTTGTTTTAAAGAAATATTGATCCTGTTTCTGAATGGAAGATCTTAAGCATCAAGAGCAGAAAAAAAGAGGCTATAAATGCCTGTGGAGCAAAGCATTTGACCGAGTCAGAATCAAGACAAACCATTTAATATGAAAAGCAAAGATCAGCACAAGCCAAATCCACCACGGCACATGCCACATCCACTTGACCAGTTTTGCGAATGCTTTTAAGTTCCTGCTGTTCTCTGACATTTCAAGGGAAGTTAGATAAAATTTGCATGCTGGAAATCCCTCCAGGCTTAGATCTCAAATGTGGTGCTACGCTCAGATTTCACTACTGTGACATATACGTCCTTTCTCATCCCTGCATCACATTCATCTTCCTTCTATCTCTAAAATTGGAGTCTCACTTATCTTATGCAAACGCTGATTTTCCACCACCTTATCAGATCTATTTGCAGGCAAAAGTAATTTAGAACACTTTTCACTTCACATTATGATCTCCAAAAGGTTATGTGCAAGTTTAAGATCCCTCAAATAATTTTTGTTAACAACAAACATCTCACCCTCCTATAAGACCTTCTGCTAGACACACACAGGCAGAAGTCCATGAATATATATTGTTTTTTTGTCTAACAGGAACACTCTCCTGACTTGGCAAACCATTCAAGACTTATGCAATTCACTCAAGGAATTATCACTGTACTGAGACTTTTTATATAGATAAATCTATCTATATATTCTATGCTTAAAGTGCATTCAAAGTGCTCTTCTCCGCCTCTGTTACCTGCTAAGCACTTGACAGTTAAGATCAGTGGTTCCAACAGCTCATTACTAGTTCCTGTGACCTACCTCTGATCTATCACAGATGCAGTGTCTAGGATATTACAAAGCACCCTGCTACCTACAACAGTCCCTCTTGTAAGGCAAATCCATCATTCGCATTTTTCTCATTTATTATCAGCAACTTCTGCTGACAGAAGCTACAGCTGCACATCTCTTCTGTAAGATAAAAAGTCCCATATATTATACTCCATTTTATTACCACATTTTTCCAATCTCAGAGCTACTTTATGTTTAAGAAATACATTTGTCAAAACCTCCAGCATTTACAAATACATAATGAAAGATCAATATTATACAGAGTATAAATGTTTAGATATAGAATTACCAGACTTGCTTGCATAGACATAGGATTTTTCAAACTTAAGAGATCAAAGTTAATACTTGAGGGTCAATCTTTTAAAATTAAGCCCTAAACATTTGCTTTTCTCAGACAATTTAAAGACACAGACAGGTTATAGAAGGGAAGGACATAAACACCCTATGAGAGGTATTTTGCTTCAGTATGCAAATTCCAATAGCAAAGGAGTTATTTGTATATTCATCTTGAATATAATGATCTTTGAGAGTAGTGCATAAGTAACTATAATATCTAATGTTTAATGTTTCCATGATAAGCATATAGGTGCACCATGAAATAAGCTCTATCTAGTAGGCACAGAGAGGTACAAGCACAGTGCAATCTCTTCCACAAATAAAAATAATAAGTCTTCGATAATACTGATTTAAAACTTGCTCTAGAAGGGCTGCTTGGGGAGAGTGAGCACAGTCATCACCTGAAAGCAAAACTGCTTTCTTAATAACTGTTTTTAAACATTAAGTGCAACTGTCCTCCATTCTGCCTTAAAGTGGTGGTGCAAGAGCTCCAGCTCCTACTTTTCTCACAGGCCCTGCAAATATTGCTTATATTTGCAAACAAATGGGGTAAAAAAGGTCTTTAAAGATTTTGATCCAAAAAGTATTTGTTCTGTCTCATCGGTGCTCTGAGTTACAGCACACTGATCAGCAGGCAGTTTTTAATTTCAAAACCCCTAACGAGGTGTGAAGTGTTTGCAACTGTGATTAAAACCAGAAATGACACAGTGTGCTCCTGTCAGAATTAATATTTGACACTCCTAGGGACTGTTGCTTTTACCTTCTCTAAAGCATTTGTACTAAGCACTCAGGAGCAAAGTTACCATCACTTTTTCTCTAAAACATAGCAACCTGGTGTTAATGCTGTTCTAGTTAACAGTAATGTCAAAGTAAACAAAGTTTTGTCTTTAAAATGCAGAAAGCAGTCTGCCGCACACAGCACACTAACAGGCGTATCAACAAGGGGCAAGCAAACTGAATTTCATCGAAACAAGAATGTGATTTTTCTTTAAGATATTAAAAAAGTGGAGAAGTTTCATTAACTTATACAGTTTTAAAAAATATCTGCCTAATGCAAACTGATAACGATAAGGGAAAAAGAAGAAAGTTTTCCTTTGTTATATGCACAGATAGCAGACATTGAGCGGTCTACACTTCATGGCTTGCATCTCCCATGGTACAGGTCAAACCTACAGTGCCTCAGAACTCAAACAGATTTGAAGGGATAACCAAACATTGAAGTAACTTCTGGCCAGCCAATATGACGACTTGAACTCTAGATATTAATGGAAAACGTTCACCCAGACATATTCTCTAATCCTGTTGATTTACCTTAATTTGCAAGTTTGCTGCATATATGAAGGGTGGTTGGAAAGCTCAGCCCTATTCTCTGCTGAACACATGAGTTTACTCCCAAGAACTGCCACAGCTGTTTATTAGAGGCAGAAACCCCCCCACACACACTTCTACAATGGCTGCTTCTTTTTTTTCTTTTTTTCTTTTTTTTTTTCTTTTCTCTGCAAATGTCAGTTTAGAAACTGAATGGCACAGCTTGCATAGAATATATAAGACTGTTGAGAGAAACTGTGGTGGGTTACATACTCCCCTACACACACTTTATTCTTTAAATATATATATATATTCATAAATGATAAACTTGACTATGCACAGTACTAAGCCTTACATAGGCAGCCTCTCCAGGTCTGCTGTTACAGAGGAGCTGGAGACATCCCTGTTTGCTCCTCACAGCACGCCTCATACTCTTCTGGCTTCATTAATGTTCTCAGGTGCAAAGCCTGCCATAAATCAGATAAATGCTGTCTGGGCTGTGGCATGCAAATAATCTTACAAATGAGAATGGACCCCTAGTTTTCAAGCCCTGTTTAGGGGTCTTTTTGCACTAGATGGAGATGATACATCATTCCCATCTTGTCACTCACATTCTGTTAAAAATATAAATTAGCATTTGTCCATAAAACAAAAGAAGGAAATCTATTTTATTAGTCCCTTGGAAAAATCTAAACAAATTATGCAGCAACACACTTCTACCTAGTAGAAAGCAATAAATTATGTATGTAGAAGAAGGACATAAAACTGGGAGTAATCAAAGAAAAATTGAATATAACATAATAATGCTGTTCATACTACAGGATTCAAAGCTCCGTTGTTTTTTTCTCTTGTAAACGTGCATGCTCTAGGGATTATCTTAGCCTCAGAGCAATTTTTTTTTCTTTTGATGTACTCTGAAGTGGATGTATTGTGTTTCTTTTATTTTTGTCCATCCATGTAACCATCAAGGAAATTGTAAGTGTCATTGTAGAGATACATATGGTGTTGAGGTATACTGGGCAATAATTTAGTAGAAAATGCCAGGATAAAAACGTACTTGAACTAAGGCATAAAACCTAATATTACTGGATACTTTGGCTTAGAGCAACAACAACAACAAAAAAAAAACACTGAAAAGGTGAGACCAGGAATTGCCTAAGAATTACCGAGACAGACTATCAACCAGTGAACCCAGTGAAGTTTCACAGAGAAAAGTAACAAACTCCTTTATCAGAGCAACAACCATCTACTAATAGCTTTCTGATTACTTTTTGGTACTCCATCAGCTCATTCTTCAATCAGAAAAAAAAAAGAGAAAAACAGTTAGTTTCCCCTTTTTTCTTTTGAGAAAATGAAAATAATATTTGATATCAACATTAATTGAAAAAATAAAGCAAAGAGAGAGAGAAAGGTCATTTCAAAACTTTGGCCTAAAGCAAATTCACCCATCTGTGCTTTTCTGTAGATCACACACTTTCTTCCCTACAATGTAAAAAAACAAAAACAAATACAGCATTAAAAAGTGGGTGAATTATTTACCTCTGATGCATATTTCTTTCAGGCTTTAATCTACTAAATTCTAAAATCAAGGGCTTTTTCCCTCACCGAGATCCCAGTAGTTTATCATAAGCAAGTTCCTATGTTACTAAAGGCATTGAGGAATCCAGGTTCTTATACAATATGTATCACCATACCTCTACCTTCCTTGCTTCCCTTTTCCTCCCATATCCCACTTGTGTGTTTAGCTGATAAGATATGATAGACAGGGTATGTTTGTTCACAGTTTGTACTTTATGTTCCTGTATAAAGAGTGACCGGGTCAAGAGAATTTCCTTGAGGGATGCTCTTGCTTTAGGTAGGAGCTAAGCAGGCTCCAGGGACAGAAGATTCAGATACCACAGAGTATAGTGACAGCGTCTGCAAGAGTCTGCAAGAAAAACAAAGAAGCTGCAAGGAGGGGGACACTTACTGTCCAATGTCAGAATGTGACAGAATGAACCTCCTATGGGTCAGTGGGGACCGAGTGAGCTGCAATTCAGAAAGTCACTGAATTGATTGAATCCAAACCTTGAGACAAGAATCTGCTCTGCAATTACACTGTGGGCAACGAGAGACCTGTATATAAACCTTTTTTTATATATACATACTTTTTATTTCAAATGTTCTGCTGACTAGTTAAGTTTGCAAGTTCCTATACTAGTAAAAATCTGGCTTCCGATTTTTAAACTTTTTTTTTTTTTTTTGATTCTTTGTGTATTCCCTTACACAGAACAAGACCTAGACAGATCCATTACAAAGCTCTGATAAAATGGGAACTCTGTCACATCCGGTATTTAAAACGTGCTGAAACACAACTTTGTGCATATTGACAGGCAAGAGTCAGTTGACTAAGACATACGTGAGCGCGTTAGCACATTAGCTCAGTAGCCAAATAATTTGTAAGAACCAAGTTAAACTTTCCTTTTCTAGGATGATTCTGACCTGAATCATCTTCTCTACCCAATTTTAACACCAACTATAAAAATTTACTTTTCTCTGAGACTGCTATGGTTCTGTCAAATCTGACCAGGTTTGACCAAGGCAGTTTGGAAGGCGGGAAAGAAAAATTCTGAAAACAACTACTTTTTTTTTTTTTCCTGCCCTGTGACAGAAATTATTCTGAAAAAGTGTAACTGGAGTACCAAATAGTGATGCATCTGAAGAAGTTAGCTTAGATTCAAACAGTAGGGGAAGGAGTTAAGAATCTGATAGTCTGTATCCCTGGCAAGCTGCAGGAACCACGATTTGGTTCAGCACACAAACTAATTTTCATCCTCTACTGCATGCAGATTTATTTATTTATTTAATCACACTATCTCCTCAAAATGCATGAGAAATCCTGGAAAACTGGTCCAAAAATAATGCATACTGTGGAATTGATACCTTTTCAGTGTTAGTAGAAAACTGAAAATCATAAGTCAGTTCATTCTCTGAGCAGGATAGGGATTTTGTAGGATCAAGACTAAGTAGTTTTGATACTCCTTTGAGTAAATCAGTTTAAGGACAACTAGGTTAGCTGTACAGTTTCTTTTCTTGTGTGCAGTTCTCAGTGTGTCACAGATACCGAGAGGCAGAGGACAATGTGCCTTCTGCCCAAAACAGCATGGAAAGCCGAGTTGCTCCCTCCCTCCAAGCTGTTCACAGAGATCGTTTCTGTTCCTCCTCCTTCATTTAGAAT
Organism: Crypturellus tataupa; assembly: GCA_034781795.1. Taxonomy (NCBI): domain Eukaryota; kingdom Metazoa; phylum Chordata; class Aves; order Tinamiformes; family Tinamidae; genus Crypturellus; species Crypturellus tataupa. Next base: position 2,014,548 of record JAWLRI010000924.1, on the reverse strand, counting down.
CACCCCTCTTTCTTAATGTGAGTGTATGGCCATTTAGTGCAAGGGGGAGAAGTGCCAGATATGTATGTGATATGAATGGAACATTCCAGTTCTATGCGCATGGGGAAGAATGGCTTAGGTGTTCCTCTACCCTCAAAAAATTGTAATTTCTTAGAGTCTTCTGCAAGTCTTACACTGGTATTCACAATACATGCATTTCTCCAAAGACACATTGCCAGCGTATAGTTTATAATCTTATATAGACCACACAACATTAACACAGGTGACAGACTTTAGATCAGCCATTATTTTCTTATTCTCTACATCTCTGCAGTGTTCAAATCAATTATCAGAAGAAAACCCAGGGATGCTCAAAATCAGTCCTTTAATTACCCTCTTCTTGCCATTTCATTTTCGTACCCAGAATCTGAACAAGTCAAAAACTTAAAGTAGCCAAACAAGCAGCTGAACTTACAAAGCAGAGTGAGCACCCATCTTTAAAAATTATTTCTAAAACTTGCTTTAATAAACCAGGTCAAATATAAACAGATTTCCTTTCATTGCAACCTTTTTAGCAGGGCATTGATTGTGTGCCAGCCTCCCACAAATGGTTAAATAATAAACACCCCAGTCCTCACGCCAGGTACACCTTGTTTCACCAGCACCAGGTGATACTAACTTCTGTCCATCCTTATTCCATATAAAGTGATCAGAAAGGATAAAGAGAGAAATCTTAGAAGAGAAGAACTGCCAATTTTGTATTAACAAAGATTCCTAGTCTCTTCATGCTAATTTAATTAGTGAACTAGAGTACTTAGGTTTCAGTGTGCTTTATAGCTGCCTTATAAGAACATAGCACAGTACAAGGAAAAGATTTTTTCAGTAAATATTTCCACCAGGAACTGTGTTTGCACTGGATAAAAACTCATACCTCAAAGTACACAAAAATAAACAAGCCAGGCAAAACTAATATTAGATCTAATATTGGATGACAGGCTCCCATGAGTTGCTTGCTGTTACTTTGAAATGTAATAGTCCATTCAGCCTTACTGCTTACCTTTCTATACTATAAGGAAACAGCATGACTCTACTTTTATACAAAATCTGAGTTATATATTAGAATAGAATAAATCTAAAATACACTGGCCTCGTTTTTCTAAGTATCGTGATATTTTGGGACAGTTTAATTCAGCAGGTTTTACCATCCAAAATAACCACTTTCTAAAGTGACTGAACCTCATCTTGCCTCCAGATTTCTTATACACAGAACACTTGAACTTGAGGGAATTCTAGATGAAATGTACTTAATCATTGCTTTTATAGATCTGGAGGATCTATATACCAGGAGGATTACAGAAAGAGCTGAAATTAGTTACAAAAATGAAAATAAAAAAAAAAAAAAAAAAAAAAAAAAAAAGAGTCAAGATGCAAAAGTTTAGAATGGTTTGATAGCTACATTTTGACATGCATATATACCTGCTCCAACACATTTAAATCAGTTTGTCTCTCTCTCACCTAAACTCAAATTAACTTCTCAAATGTATAATGTACATAAATGTAATATATACACATATATAAATCTATAAAGTGTTTACAGAACATGGGAGGCAAAGTCTTATTCCCCAAAGCATTGAAGAGAGTTAACACTATTGGCTTAGTCTAAGTAATGCAATCACTTTTGAAAAATGTATTCATAAAAGAAAAATTCCTTACGTGAAGAGTCTCAGGAGCTGGAATTGGTTCGTGCATGCACAAGTACTTCACAGTTGCTTGAGGCAATCAGTTGATGTCAAAGGCAGTTCTTCAATTACAATAAATTACTGTGCACAGGAGACAAAGGCAGAATATCTTGTATGAATGTAAAAAGCCATTCAGGGGACATAAACAGTATAAACAGTGATGGAAAAAAAATCAGCTGCAATTGTTCTTATACCAGGTTTTTAAATAGACTCTGCTTTCAGATTGCAGTGAGTCTCACATTTTTTTTTTTTTTAAATAACTAAAAGTGAAGAAAACAGAGATTTTCATGCTGTATGCTGACATCCACTGTTCTAAATAGTGACATATTGACATCCTGGAACCTGTGGAAAAAGCTTGATTTTTGCTTACAACTCTCATAGAGGTCTATACTTACCAATATAATTCAGGAATGGCACTAGCCAGTTGTTCCACCTACTCTAATCAGCTGGAGTAGATCTAATAATCTCTAGAACCAACAGAAGTCAGGAAGGTTGTTGGTTTATTCTGTTAAGAAATGATGACTTGCAACACCCTGCTATAATCACCAACCAGGTGTAAATCAAGACATACGAACTTTGCTCCTGAAGTCCTGTTACTCGATCTCTTTCACCTGAAAGCCACACCACATTAGTAACACCACTCAGGCCTAAGATACAAGATTATAAAAAATTCTTAACATGCTCACACATTAATTAAGGGAAAAACATAAATCTCAAGTCTGCCTTTTGTTAATATCATCATGAAATGATACACGCACAGCTAAGACATATACACATAATAGTAAATTCTCGCGAAAAAAAAATCTTATTACAAATAAGCAAAAACTAGCATATTTTCTAAAATGTCTCAATATAAGTCTGAAAAGAAGAGGAAAAACTAGCTGGCATTGAATTCTGCTACTAGCTAGATTTCTTCTATTCTAAATCTTCCCCTTGTTATTTTGTGAAGGAAATTAGTGCAGATCAATGTCTGCCTCTGCATGCTATTGTTTCTCTCCTATTTAACATCTGCCATTAGCCCTGTTATTCTTTCTGATTTTTACAACAGTGTGTTAACTGCAAGCACTACGCCCAGGAGGAGCCAAAAACATATCTAGAAGATGCTGAAATCATTTATACAAAAGGGGATCTTCCAAGCACATTCTGGCATATTTTACTTCAATAAATGGCTGCCTGTAATACATCTAGGATAATTAAGTCCTTATTTGAAATTCACTTCCAATTTTCAAGAACTTTGTGTGTCATCTAAATCTAGCTTGAAATTTGGGTTGATTTAGATTTTAAATGTTCTGACACAAAAATCTATCTTGTACTTAAAAATGGTCAGGGTAGTAATTCCATGCTGTGAAGGGATGAATAAAAGTTGAAGGGATGAATAAAATAAAATCTTAGCAATAAAATTTTCTTGTAGAATACATATCTTTTAATGCAAACTTCCTCCTTTTTGGAGAGAAAAAAAACCTTTAATTCTTCTGCTGACTTCTTTGACAGTATCTTTGCAGAACAAATTCCAGGAGTAAGTTTGCTGCATCATTACATTTTAGTGTTGAACATTCACATTGTCTGTATTCTTTGTTGGGGATCAGCTAATATGCTGCTGCTTTCAAAACTACTGAAAAAAAGAGAGAGAATAAATACTTTTTTTTTTTCTTCTCTCCCCTGAAGTAAGAACAACAAAATTAAGTAAATCTCTGTTATTTTTGCCTGAGGACTTTTCCTTGTCATCCAGAAAATCCTAATAAAAACTAGGTTTAACTTTTTTCCTTAACTGTAAACATGTTGAAAAGGAAAAGGATCTTCATTAATAGGCTGACTTTATTTTAGCCTGTCACTTCAAATGGAGGACAGGCACAGATTACTTTACTTTTTATCATCATACACTGAAAAATCTACAGGAGAGATGTTTTAAAATAGGGCTGCTCAGCTGCTGAAATAGATTAAATGAAGTGAATTTGCTGTTTGGCTGTTATTCACTGGGATTCTCTTCATTAGTATGAGTCATCAAGTGTTTTCTGTGTTTTATGATATACAGCATGTTGTCAAAATGTTGGAGCTATAGAAAGGTTATGGAAAAACTGAGAAAGATCATTTAATTTTCTTTCTGAGACAAAAAAATATATATTTCACAGTCAGACTTTTCTTAAGCCATTAGTAGAAATCCCTTTGAAAAGTAAAGGAAACAAAGCTTTTGAATTGTATCCAGTCCACTCGCAGAACACTATTTAAAGAAAATGGATATTGTAAACACAGCAATTCAAAACAAAGAGAAATTTCTGCTTTGCATTGCAACTTTACTTTTCATCGGAGACTTTTAGGGTGTGTAGCAGTAAAAGGATGCTTCACAGCTAACATTAGGAGTTCCTACCCCACTGAAGCTTCATAAATGACGTGTGAGGCAACTGGCACTCTGAGAATTTAGAAATCTGTGCTAGATACCTGTGGAAGCCTAGAATAACAGGAATGAGGCATCTTAGAACATGATCCAAAAGGACCAACCTAATTCAGCCAAAAAATATCAAAAGTCAGTGGTCTTAGGTGGGCAGCTCCTTAGATCTCCAGCTAATTAGAGACAGTCTACAGAAAATATACAAGACAGCTTGTCTTAGCTCAAGCACCCAGAAACACATGGCATATCATCTCTGGGATCTATATTCTGGAATCTCTTCCTTAAATTAAGACCTTTTATTCAAAAAATGCACAGTTATTTCTTACTTTCATATAAAAAAAAGAAAAGAAAAAAAAAGAAATACTCCTAATACTCCTATGCTTGCTCCCCTCGCCCTCCATGAGTTGTAGCTTTGACAGTAGGATCACAAGGCACTCTTTTCCATCCATAGAGTTTTCAAAGAGATCTGCAGCAGCTCGGAAGATATTTATAATGCAGGAATCCTTAGGATTTGCCTGCTCTTTGGTCCCATGGTAGGTCTCACAGTTACAACCTGTTGAACGGTTATTGTAGCACCATGATGTACAGCAGACTTTGTATCTTTGCCCTGGTGCTCTGGTTTCCCTAGGAATAAACCTCAAGAATGCATACCAAAGGGCAGATGGGAGATGTTTAACAGGATCTCGGCCTCTGTAATTAGGACTTCAGGATCCTGTGCCCACCACCATGCCCATCAAAACACACTTAATATGTGAGCCACGACTCTGTTGATGTATGTGAGATACATTCTGAGCATAATGAACAGAGGGCTTAATTGAAAGAGCACCTGCTCCCTGGAGTTAATAACAGGAGTTGAGAATAAGCCAAATTCACTTAGCTTTGAGTGAATTGGTGCTTAAACAGAGAAACAATGTACTTACAGAGATTCTTTCAAGGATATCATCATGAAAGGGAAAATTATACTTGTGATTTTAGTTATCAAAACTCTTTCTTCTTCAAAGAAGTTCAAAACAGTTAATAGTTGGTGAAAAAGTTAATACAGAGATTAATATTTAAATCTACCTTAAAGTTACAGATGTTAAAAAAAAAATCAAAAATTTGTTCAGTGATTTAGGACTTTAAGGTACTTGTACATTTAGCAAGGTATCCTTACCAAATGAGTATCAGCTGCTGCAAAGCTTGCTAAAAGTCATCTGTATTTGCATGTAAATACATCCTATCCCATTCCTCCCACTTTCCACACAACAGTCCAACCTAGTCATTGTTCATGTCAGGTGAGGTGCCAAGTGCAGCAGTAAGGATAAACAAAGCAATCCCACATTCCCCATAGGAAAAGCAAAAGCTCCACCATCTCCAATGAAAAGTGCTGGAGTACACTGGAAATACCTGGAAGAGAGTATATCAAGTGGAGTTTACCTAGGAAATCAGAGGCATGGCTGTGACAGGGATAATGCCTCTCCTATTGAGCTTCCAAAGAACAGAGTACTTTGAAAACACCGTGTTGTATCCTTACCTTGTAATAGCTTTAGCTAAACTTACACCAAGATGAGCCACAGATAGGTTAATTACTGAACTCTTTTGGGGAAAGTTAACTTGGCTTTAGAGTAAATATAGTCAGATTAATTGGGCCTTTTCTTAGTTTTCAGGAAAAGACAGAGAAGAGGCAACAGATGAGACTTCTGATTTTAGAGGTACATTAGAAAAAGAAAAAAAACATTATCTCTTAGCAGTTTGCTTTTTCTATTCTCTAGCAAGTTTCAAGTGCCTCACTTGAAAGAGCCTATATATAAAGAATTGGAAAACATGCCATGTCATGAAAGACTGAAGGAGGTCAAGCTATTTAGATTATCAAATAGAAGGTTACAGAGTGAATCGATCGCAGGCTGTGAGTATCTACAGCAGGAGCAAAACTTTGATGAGTTCTTCAGTCTAGCACACAAAGATATAACGAAGATGTAAGAGCTGAAAAACAAAGCTAAATAAATTCAGACCAGCAACATAATGAGAAATTCATCATTTGAACAATTTTAGCAATGATTGCAATGGATTCTCTGTCATTGATATTATTAATAATATCTGATGAGATGACTTATTTCTTTAAATAAGCTGTTTTTCCTCATATACAAGAAAGTTGTATTAAGTCTGTATAGAAAAACTGCAGTCATGCTTTCGCTTTATCATCTATGAATAATTACATCAGATACCTCTACAATATGGTATTGTAAGAGTTTTTAGTGCAAAATGTATTTATCACTTTCCATGCAGGTAATCACATACAATTCCTTGTCTGAAGAGGACAGAAACTTTTTCAGTTTAGGAATTTAGGAAGAAACAGATAGTCCCAAAGAAGTATAAAAGGAATGGCACACTCACGTTTTCGCTTTCTCTTCAAGGACCACATCTAGCATAGAGACCACTGAATTCCGATGTTTTCTACAAGAAATAAATCAAGTTTCTGTTTACTTGTCACCCATAACCAGCCTCATTCTGTAAAATATCTACTGTAAATAGCAGAACCCGATTATCACTCCACATGTAAACCAACCACAAGCCATGGGCTTCAGGCAGGAATGGCCAGGTGAAATTCAGTATGCAGTATTGTGGTCAAACTAGTCCTGTCAGGGCAAATCAACAGGCACATGGAAAGAAATAAACATAAAGCATGCCTACTCACTGAATATACATACTTCATTAACATACAACTTATTTTCTTCACTGTATAACTTTTCCATTCATTTACATCTCTTAATTTCATCTCAAATTTCAATATAGTAACCAGTGTCGACAAAACAGAATGATATCCTACTTGGGTGCCCTTCAGAAGACAAACTCTAGACCTCTTCATAGTTTCTCATCATAGTTTCTCATCAGAGGCATCTTTCTAGTAGTAATGCTGCCTAGATTTTTATTTTTTTTTAATCTCAATTTTTATTTACCTCTATACTTAATTTAAATTCTGCTTTCAATCACACAGCTTGCTGCATTTCATTTAAGCATAAACCTGAATGGGAGAAAGTACATGACATGAAATAGTACTATGCAAATAAAAAAACATTAATGCTGACAGCTGTTATTATCATTCTTTCCCTGACATTCTTTCTCTTCTCCTTATTCAGCTGAAAGTTGCACATTATGGCAACTGTGCCTTTTAATATGATTATAAAACTGCTATTGACCCTGCACCTCTCAAAGATTAGGCCCGAAGGTATTTTCCTCTTCACCGCTATTTTCAGCCTTCTCTGTTTTTGATTGTCAAAAAACAATCAAGACATAAAATGACTACGCTTTAAACTAGAAGTGCCTGAAAGGAAGACTTCTGAAACAAACTTAAAAGCTTGTCTCATGTTAAATCCCCAAACACTCATCTGCCTTGTATCGTGTTTGGTTAAGGTCGTTCTAATAATACCTTCCCCACCCCAGGAAGAAATAGTGTGTGCGATGAACTACAACATGATGATTAAGCCAAAATGAAATCTCACTTTTGCACATTTGTTTTCTTAATACTGCTTTTAATACAAAGGATTGCATTTTTTTTTCTTTTTCTTAAAACTTTTCTTCTGGAAAATAAACAGTAAGTTAGGCTAGGAAGTAAAATCTATGTGAGCTTGAAAAGATTACTTTTTCATCTCAAGGCTAAAACGGAGAAAAAAATATTTTTATGCACAGCAGCATCTCCAAACCATTTATTTTTATTTAAAGTATGTCAAGCTGGAAGACTGGCCTCCGGTACATCTCGCCTGCAAGAAAAGTTCCATTGAATGATGAAACGCGCTGTGGTTACCTGGAGCGCTCCCCACACAGTGGGTGGAAGTGCACAAAATGTAAATCAATGCTGATCTCAGCCCAGGAGCAGTGGGTGAAGAATAATAGCAGACCAGGGCTGGATAAGGAATGAGCTGCAGATTGGCTATGAGAGATTTCCTGCAGTTTGGGCTGGTGCAGTGTTACCTTTAGCTCAGGAAACAGACCATAGTCTTGAGAAGTTAAATGGTCTCTTTCAGGCCCACTGTGAATTTTGCAATATAAATTGTTTTTAATTGCACATTTATTCTTGTATGGGACTGTAAGCAGCTATATGTGACAGCCACTAGTTATACTTTTATAGAAAATGTCACATTATAAATGATTTTTATTTCAGAAGTGAAGAAAGAGTCAATAATTCATACGTCATGTAACCACAGGCAAAATTCATAGGTATTTCTACAGACACTAACTAAAACCCATTCATGGCATACTGTGTTTATTGAAGAGCTTCATTTCACAGCTGATACTTTCTTGATTTCTTTTTAAACTATAATTCCTTTATTCTTTCTCTGATAATAAAATCCCTAAGTCTCCAGAGACATTTGTGAGACTTCGTTTGCTACCACTCATGCTTACTACTTGAAGATTGCTTTTCAGTGACTGAGAGTTAAGTAATTTTCTAAAGATAGGTAAGTAGTAGGGTTATTTTGAAATTCTCTTTTAGGAATTATAATACTGATAAAGAGGAAAAAAAAAAAGATTTACATAAGGGAAGATGGTTTTAAAACATATAATTTATATCTTTGTGCCTGCAAAGAAATGCATTGTTATGAACAATCACTGTGTAACAGCCTTGACAGCTTTTGCTTGCTTGGGTTGCAGATTCTGAGGAAGTGCTAGATTCTTTTCTGATATCCTGACAAGTACACTTACAGTGATGGCTAGACCATAGCCCTTTTCTGACTTAGTAATAAAGCTAAACAAATAAACAAAATAAACAATTGCAGTGATGTTATTTTTCTTCCAGAGGAAATTGTTACTTTTTTTTTTTTTTTAAATAAATACAGTGATGATTCTTTTTAAGAAAAAATGAAAAAAACATAGGGAATATGGAGAACACAAACATAATGAATGTGCAGAGATTATCACCAGAAATAACATTGCTGAAATAAAGCAAAAAGGAAATCCTGCAGGAAATTTGTAACTATTCCCAGTTTACACTCCCGTCTAGACCTTTCCCAGCATATCCAAGGATACGCCCAGGATATGTTGGGCTAGAATGATAGAACTAAACAGTGGAATTAAGCACCAAACAAAGACCAGATGACAGAGGAAGTTGCATGCTTATTTTATGCTGTAAAATGATGGGCCTAGGGGACATGCTCAGACAAGAACCTAAAGGAAGAACTTAATTAAAAGCATAGAAAAAGGACTCAGTAGGACTAAGGGCAAATTAGAATAAAAGAAAAAGACTTCAGTACTTCAGCAAATACCTAGAAGTGCTATCTTGAAACATCTTTGCTCAGTGCCCATCTGCTGCTTACAGTTCCAGAGGAGCATAAAACTCCTAATTCTGCACATTTCCAGGACCAGAAGGAAGAAGAAGGATTGCTAACTCATGCACATCTCTTAGCGTTCAGATATCTAGCTTTTTCTGGAATGCCATACTGAAGTTATGTTTATCTTTCCCATCATAGTTTTAGTTAAATATAAGGGCAACTGTGTGGAGGAAGATGATGATCACACCAGAATTTTAGAATAAAAAAAAAAAAATACATATGCATATATTTTTAAGTTTATATAGTAAATCAACAGAACCAAAGGATTAAAAGTGTAATTCACATTAAAATGAGAAAACATAATAAAGAGCTGACAAGCTAAATATAAAACTGAAATAAGGCAGGGCAGAAAATAAGGTGAAACTTGCAGAAGGTATAAAAGCTAATAATAAAAATAAAAATGTTTTCAAACACATAAGTAGGAAGACTCTTGAGTTGCTGGGGCCAGTAGATTATCAAGGCACAAAAGAAGCACTAAAGAAAGGTGAGACCACTGCAGAAAAGATAAGTGAATCCTTTCATCAGCCTTCATTATGAAGAAGGTCAGGAAGGTCCCCTCCTTCACACGGAAAGAGATGGAGGAACTATTACAAAAAGAAGTGTCAATGGAAGAGGTTTTAGCACAAATTAATAAATCCAACAGTAACAATTGTCAGGACCAGGCAATTTGTGCGAGAATGAAGGAACTTCAGAATTAAGCTGTTGAGTTACCAGCTGAGGAGGTTATTGCTTAAATCACAGGTGGCAAAAGGAATAAAAAACTGCACTGAAGAAAAACATCTCTTCAAAAAGGAATCCTCTGATGACTCAGGGTGTTACAAGCTAGTAAATAACCCACCAAAAAAAATAGTTAGGAATTTAAGTGAAGAAAATATATGCATAGGTAAATGTGGACTACTAGGTAAGAGTCCATGTGATTTTTACAGGTGGAAATTTCAGATAAGCTTTCCCAACCTCGCTAGCCCTACACAGGGCTAGGATAGGGGGTATGGGCTTTCACATACACTCTTTTTTTTGCCACCAACTGGCTAACAGTAAGAACAACATTTAATAGATTTATTCAAGATGACTCTGACTAACACAGACTAAACAAACTAAAAAAAAAAAAAAAAAAAGCAGCTACTTCTGAGTAGCAGAGAAACAATTGCTCACACATAGAAAAACCCAGTAGCTCAGTTTGCTCAGTAGCAAACTACATTTCATATCTAAATTTCAGGAATAGGTGAATTATTCCCCAATTAGTAGTAATTTTTTGACCAGTTATTTTTGTCTTACTAAAACAACAAAATGCAACAATGAAGAGCTTTCATGCATACTGATAGAAAGTTGCCATGGCTATTGATCAGTTAATTTGCAGAATTTCCTAGAGTCGTTTTACAATGAAATTCTGACAGCATTCTCCGTTAATTTAATGATGAAATACATCTCTTGGGATAATACAAAACTGTTTTCAACCTTAGTGTTTATTCTGTTCAAAATGCAATTAGCATCAAGTTAACAAGCCGCACTGTCAAATCTCAAAGGCAAATACAGTACCATACAGACAAACTCCCAGGAATAGACAGTTAATTTTCCTGAAGGGTAGGAAAAACATCTCTCATTCACCAGAAAAAAACTAGAAAGCATAGGAAAAAAAATACATACTAAGGCGGCAAAGTAGGAATAGCATACAGGTATTGGATTTGGATGTGTTCCTAAACATTGTTCAAATATGCTTTTTGGAAGTGGAGAATGGGAATATGTTGGAAACAGGGATCTGGATTTGGCCACAGACTTTTGTTAATTTATTCATTCAGAGCTACCCCTCTGAAGGGGGCAGCAATGTCAACATGACATCCCAACAAAGAGAAAAATATCCCACATATCTTCTTTTAGTCACTATAAGCCACAGAGGCACCAAATTTAGCACTAAAAATTAGCATGTACAATTACTGTGAAAAAAAATACTGGTTCATAAAAGTGAAACACATCTCAGCAAGCTAAATAAAGTTTTTGTTAGAAAGACTATAATAAGCTGCTATAAATTATGGTGGAAAGATGTTTGGTGGCAATAGTTTGCTTAAGCATCAGTTGTTGCATATCTGACTTCTGGTGCATAAGTGGTTTCTAATATTTACCATTCTAGAGAGTGTTCGTTTGTTTCAGAGCACACTTATTAAAAACATTTTCCAGTGTGCAGCACTGACCATTGGCATGCTAATTCAAATAAAAGAGAATTTTCTCTCAGTGACTAACTTTTACATGTTTTTTGTTTCATAAATCTGCTTTTCCTGTTACTGCCGCACCACAGAGCCTGCTAGTGAAAGCTAGGAATGGTGATCTGGCTTGCAGCCGAAGTGAAGACAGCAAGGATTTCATTGGTAAGGAAAATGGGTCCTTTATAGCATAAGCAAAAAAAAAATCAAGGAAAGTTAAATGATGAAAAGAGCAATTTCCTCTATGCAGAGACATCCTCAAGACAAAAGCACAAACAAATCAGTCATTTGGTCATGTCTTAATTCAATGCCTTAATTACTTTATTTCATAAACACAGCTTAAAATAAAGGCAAATTATGACTCAACGGCCTATAGATTGTGACCAGTAATTAACATGTTTACCAAAATTATGCATTCAAAAATATTTGTATAATAGTGAAATTTTGCTCTAAAGAAAATATGAGCTTTAGCCTGCAGTAAACAGAATGCAGATCTAATTAAGTATGCAGAAACATTAGATAAAGAATATGGTTTCCTTCTTGGACAAGTCATTTTATTGCTCATGCTGCTTTCCCTACTCATAACTAGATTTATGGCACTAATGTTTATTCTGCTCTAGGCTGTCCACAAAAGTAGTTAAAAAGGAGTAAAACTATCTCGCTTACAATAGGCTGTTTTAGTCAATACTATGTTCTTGCACTTGGACAACACTGTCTACAAAAGTTAATAGTAAATTGTGTATTTTGGGATAAGGCTTTCCATTAAAGATCAAAGGGCTTTGAGTGAAAGAGGAAGATAAAATAGAAAGAAAAAAAGAAAAGGCTTCTTGAATATTTTATTTTGTTGAGGCCCAGCAACATAATGAAGCTTTGATTACAGGACAGATTTTCATCCCAGCTGAAAAATGTTATTTCTTGGTCATGTAAAGGATTAACTGGTCTCTTGAGGAATGAAAGGACCAGGCTCCTCTTCACCTTATTTCAGATCAATTTTAATTCTATTAGAGTATTTACATTGGATTTAAAGTTTTACACAAGCAAGCTCAATGAAACCATAGAGGTAAACAAGATCATTTACTACAGCTTTGAGGACAGAATTTTGCCCTTCAAATGGCTTCCACAGTGAACACTAACATTAAATTTTGCGCATAGCTCTCCAGCTCACTTTATATCACATTACCAAAATAGGCCCTTTTAAATCCTCAATTATTTTTTTGGGATGAGGAAGATGAAAAAAGAATTACAGTGCACACATTGTGCTTAGTAAAGAGCACAAGGCAGTTTTCCAGTCTGAGATTAATCTGTTGTTATCTCTGTTATCTACTGTTTGCTCTTTTGTTTTGGGCAATGGCCTGTTTTACCTCCGTCCAATTCTTTTGTTTCATTGCTTTCATCAAATATTAGGATACCATAAAACAGAAAGGAACACACAAAACTACACTCTCTTCTCCAAAATGCAAGAGATACTATGGTCCAGCAAATATCTGACAACCTTAAAATATTACCAATTATTTTTAGGATCAAAAACCTGCCAAACAAATAATACTGTTTGCAAAAAAGGTTGCCTTGGTTTCTGCAATATCAGTTTTATGTATTTGAGAAGCACTTGACATCAGGATGCTACTATATAGCACAGTCTTTTGAAAGCAAAAGTAAACATGATAATTCTTTTTAATCATGTCATTAGTCTGGGAGAATGCAAGTAAGTACTATCCAGAAAGCGATTATTTACCGTAGCCTGATATGGCACAGCAAATAGCAAATAACTAACCTCTTTACTGTCTATAATCAGTAACACATGAGCCCCAAGATGCATCAAAATAAGGTTAAGGCTTCAATTTAAATAAAAAGTGCCTCAATCCAAACCTTTTATGGTGGCAAAGAATTGTAGGTTTTCATTCCAAATGTTCAAGTATATGCAATACCATATGCAAAAGCCTCCACCTCTGGCTGTAAGTAATCTCAACAGTCTTATTTTCAAAGTCGCTCTCAATTGAATGTGTGTATACTTAATGACAACATAAAGGAATTTCAGGGAATCTAAGATACATAGAGAAGCAGGAAAATAAAATGCTTTTTAAACTCATGCACTGAAATTGTAATATAACCACATTGCTAAATGAGTTTTGTTTCTGAAGAGAATTCTTGCAGTACATGCCAGGCAGCAGTGGGACCACATGGATCTCAGTCACAGGAAACTGAAAGAAAAATAGTCTCAGACGACAAGAAGGCAACTGTCCTGGAAGGGGAAAAAACAAAAACAAAACAAAACAAAACAAACAAAACAAAAAAAAAAAAAAAAAAAAAAAAAAAAAAAAAAAAAAACAGGACAATTTTAACTCAGCAAATATTTTCAAGCAGATAACCCACTACAGATTGTTTAGGCTTAGTATGGTATCTGGAAAAACTACATGGATGCACTGCTTGAGCACAGGAGGTTGGTGTGACCAAATTTTGTCTATTAAGCGAGTCTGAGAAGAATGCTGAAAATACTTTAATACTTTTAATTTAACTTTTAATCTGGATGACAATTTTCTCAGATGAATTCATATTTTATAATAAGTTCAAATGAAGGAACTCAAAGGCTAATATCCAGAAATGTGGTTCATGAGAGGATGATACCCAGATTTTAATCTGGTAAATTACAAACATCTTTAGTCCCTTAATGCAGAAAAACTAAAATGAGTACTACTCAACTCACTTTTCCTGATGTTTCAAATGATGCCACTGAGATTTTAAAAGGATGGTGAATTAATGGAAGGTTTTGCTTTTCACAGGTTAATAAGCTAAGTTATGCAGGAAAAGAATATCACAAGCTAAAACTGGAGCAGGAATAAAGAAAAGAAAATAATAATAATAATTAAAAAAAAGAAAATGTAGCAAAGCGTTTTAAAAAGGGACTATAGGGAAGGGAGTATGTTAAAAAAAAAAAAAGAATACATACAATTTGAAACAATGAAAACAAGACAAAGGAACAATCAGACAAAAATGCAGGAAATTGGAAGACACTGTTATCAAGTGCCAACATTACTGGTGCTAATGAACAATTTTAACCATCTTACTTGAAAACAAGAGAAAACTCAGATATGGGAAAGTGATAAAACCAATGGGGAGGTTTAGAACTTGAAAACTAATGCCAGCCAGCATGAAAGGTGTCTCTACATAATGTGCTATAATCACTACAGTTACAAGGAAAAGGGATAGAATCATGGTGGGACAGACCCACAATTAATATTTTGAACAATTATTTAAATATTTAGTACCATGTGCATTTATTGCCAGTAAATGGAGTCAGTGTAACTACAAGGAAGCAGCAAACATTGGTCTGCTGCTCTGTTCAGAATTGACACTTGGTCTTGGCATAACAGATATGGTTTGGTGCCCCTCCCTTGAATTCTTTTGCATCATCTGTAACGAGTCTCCTGATCTGGTTGATTCATACTTACATGGAACAAGGACCGACCCATCATTATTTATTGATATGCTACCAAGCATCCATTCAGTGTGCACATACATCTCAACCTGTTTCCAGCTCAACTTTATCCTTTCATCTCCCCGTTCATTTTGCAACCCAAAATATAACATTTTTTTTCCTATTGATAAAGACATGCTTCTTATGAGCTATTTAGAATAAATGAGGAAAAAGCACCCTCCAATTAAGAGTCCTAGCACGGGATGTTAAAAAGGATTATTATTTAATTGAAACAAGGAGTAGGATTAAAAAAAAAAAAAAATAGAGAACTGCATTAACAGTTTTCCCCTTTGGCTGTCCTACATCAGACCACATCCAATCCATGCCAGTTCATTCCTTTCAAATCATTTTTCATTATTACTTTCTCCTCAGCCATCACAACCATTTTCTTCTTTTAGGTACCAGTCAATAAGAGGCACCACTGGGCACTGCAAGGAACCAACAGTAAAAACTGCAGCCTCAACCCCTAGTGCAGCTACACACAGGAGGAACGGGTAGGCTGCAAAGAGCTGGAAGTCCTAGTGGAGCCAATGAACACTATGAGTGAGTGGGTGGAGAGAGTATCATGCTGCCAAGGAACCCACATACACTTGTGTAAATACACTTGTAAAGTGGAATGGGGCTGAAGAGACTGAGTTTCAGTTCTCCAAATTCCCAGAATTCGCTTAATTATCTCTCCTGAAAGAACATTTGCCAACAGCAATGCAGAGAAGAAAAAGTGAACAAACACTTGCAAATCTCTATTTCCTCCTAATTATAAGAAAGATAAATGATATATAACGTCAGTATACAGGGTTATGAAGCACATATTAAAGTTCTAAGAAAAAAAAATATGCAAATTTCATAGGGACGTGACCGTGACCTGTGCTTGCAGCAGCACTAGACACCACTAAGCATTGAGAGCTTTTAGCTTACTGAGAGAGATAACCAGATACATTCACCTACATTAGCCACTCTGAGTCATCATCTATTCCTATTCCTATCTATTCCAATCATCAGTCCCTATTGATTCATACAGGAAAGAAAAGTGTTTATTTATTTGCTAGTACATAAAATTTTTGATTGCTTTACAGTATTTCTTATCAGGTATAAAATGCCCTGTATTAATTTGTTCTGTTTTACAGCTGAATGGCTGACTGCACCTCATTAACAACTTATTAACATCTTAATTTCTATTCTAGAAGTCTGCAGCACAATACACACTTTATACAGTGTGGGGACTGAGAATTAGTCAGACGGCCTTCAGCTTATCTGAGAGCTGAAACTTTCTCAAGTCACCATGTCCTTGAAACCATCTGGAAAGATATGGACTGCAGCAGGTAAACAACTTAAAGGAAGTGAAGATGTGGAAGTTGTCAATGAAGAAGAACTGAGTGGAACAGCGAATCAGGAATCACCATGCAGCCATGATGAGGATGAAGAGCATATAAGATGGACTCAGGTGGGAGGGGATTGCGCACGTATGTGCACGCACGAGCGTGGGGTCTGAAGGGCTGTACCTACTTGATCAATAAAATCTTACATATAGCATGCATCCTGGGCCGTCCTGACTTCGTTGCGGAGCAAGCGACAATACAGAACAATAATTCCTTGTTTAACTCTGGTTTAATCATTTCTGTGCGTTGTGTCGCAATGCGGGGATTTCATTTGCGCCACACTAACATTAGGTTTTTGTTTAAACAACATCAGGCTTCACTTGATCTTGATTAGTTTCCATCTGACAGGTGTCATTTTCTGATCATATAACATGTTACTTTTTTGTGCAACACTTCTTCGTGTTAATTATGGGAAATGAAGATTAATATAAAACAGTAGCTAGGTGTTTCAAGTAAGCATTAAGAAAATTGACTCTTCAGTGATCTAGAAGGACAGTTTCTCAGTACATGTACTAAGTTTCTGTGTAAAGGCAGAATTTAGAACTTTTTATTTCTGTAAGAGTTACAGCTTTGAGGCTATCCACAGAAAAACATATTCATCCCTTTACTGCATTAGCTGACTCAAAGGAACATAGGTCAATTGAAACTGCATTTAAATAGCCTTATTTAAGAAGACAAAAAAGTTAATGATATCAAGTGGGATTTATGCATCTACCATTTACTTCATCTTCACCTAAACTCAAGTTTCAGAAGTATCATTTGTGATTATTTGTCCCGATGCGCTTCTGCTATTTCATTCTTGTTCTAGCTAACCAAGAAGCACCAGTACAAACATCATTCTTGTAGAATGACATTGTTATTCCTTTACAATATTCAATAATAATGAAAAGCATATGAGAAGAGACACTATAAGCCCTCTCGAGGCTTCCTTGGAAATGAACCAGTTTGTCTAAAAGTCATATAGCTGTGTTACCACAAGACTGCATTTGAGATAAGAATTGCATAGAGAAATATAGCATCTAAAACATGAAGGAGATACATCACTCCATGTCAGATGAGACAAGGCCAGAGAAGGAGAACACAGACTGGTATTTTCTACCTATTTTAAAAATCCTGGATCTCTAACACCATTAGTCTGATTCTGCTGTGTATTACTCAGTCCCAGCTGAGGATATGGATTTGTTTCTGAAAATTGCTACCCAAATAATCTGCAGAAGGCTCCTGAATATGTTAAAGCCTCAGCCTGAGGACTAACAGTCTCTGATTGAAAGGTCAGCTTTCAAATGAGATTTTTTTTTTCTTTTATATGAAATAGCCCATAATGAATAAGCAAACTGCATTTCAGGATTGCAGCTCAACTGGAACATAGAAATTAATTGTACCAATCAGTCAGCAAGTAGTAACCTGCCACAAACGCCTGCACATATTAACTATGAAATGAGTCAAAAGAATAAATATGCAGCAGGAAAACCTTCCGAGTGCACTGCACATGGTTACGTCTGCTTCTAGTAATATTCAGAGTACAGCTGTATTTGCCGTGCCAAATAGAGATGCAAGTCTAAAGCCAAAATGGGATTAATTAAGTAAGGGTTGTAGGATCACCACAGACTGATCCCAGCATCACAAATGAGATGAAGCTTCCTGTTTCTAAAACGTTGTGTGTTGGCCAAAATAACCATTCTGTAGCAGGCTGCGCTTAGGCAGACAGCTCTGAAGGCGCACTATTTGGGTAACCTTCTGCAATTAAACCATGGATTAATCTGCTTGTTAATGTTTGTCATCATAGAAAGACATTCTAAAAAGCCTAGGTACATCATTACTGTCCACCAGGACCATCTGTAATAATGAGCTCCCAAGAATAAATTTGGAACTGGTCGTACATTTTGACTTGGACATTGCTAATACCAGTAAGTGCTACAGCAGTAGTCTCAAAAAGCTGAGCAAAGATTTTGGAGGAAATAGCTAAAGCAATGTAAGTCTCTCTTGCCCATGTTTAATATGTTTTATGATTTTTGTTGAGAACTAAGATCATTCAGGGAATTAGTATTTAATAAGGCTGTGCTTTTTATGTGTTTTATAATTTATGGTATGCAAACTATTTTCTCTATCTTAAAAATATTCTAACAGAGTAAAAACTCCCATATACACCTTAAATTCTCTATTTCTGTTAACAATAGCTTAACTGTGCATGTATTAACTGTGCATGTGTTAGCAAAGGACAGCAATAGAGATCAGCAGAAGTGGATTCCTAGAAACTGAATGACCTGGATTCAGAAGTTCTACTACAGGAGTGAATGCTCACAGATAAAAAGATGAGGAAGAGAAGCAAAAACCCAGGAGAAAGCCCAATGCAGATTGGCGGAGGCTAAAATGGACCAGGATGTCCAAGATGACCAGATGTCCAAGAAAACCTCAGGGTTTGGTTCTGAATGGCAGCAGAAATAACTTCACTTAGGAGAGGTCTCAAGGACAGTATGTGGGAGGTACTAGAATGAAGAAGAATTCTGATGTTAATATTGATCATTCAGTTACTTAATTTTTAGTTCACTAATTTTAGTCCACTTCATCGCCTGGTTTCCAGCTTTGATATTTGTGCTGATTCTGTCCCATAATACGTGAAGTTAATAAATCTACATTGCTTTTCTGCAGTCAACAGACTGAAATCAAATGGCACATACAAACTCTCTCTTAAGGATTTACAGACATTAGATCCTGTTTAAAAGGTTACAGTCTCCTGCCAAATCAAAGTAAGATGCAGTGTGAGGACTGGTTGCATCACTATAAAATTCTGGTGAAGCATTTCTTCTGGACCTCTGGAACATCAACTGCACTGCAAGAAGCAAGCCGTAAAAAGGCTCCCAAAGTAATATGAACATTTGGGAAAACAAAACGTCAAATTCTAAATTCTTGAAGGAAGAATACTTTCTTGTGTATGTCTACACATATCATATTAGTATATCTATTACCTAATATTTATGCATCATTGTTTATATGGACATTGAAAGAAATAGTAAAAAAATGGATTTGTTTTATAATTCTTTCAACTGTTTGGGTTTTTTTTTCTTTTTTTCCCCCCACTTCTATTATACATTGTTATAAATTATAGTCTCTCTCTCTCTCTATATATATATATATATGTTTTAAATTATAAGTCTTAATAACTTTTAATCCTGTAAAAATCTTAGATATTCTTACTCATTGAAAAATCAACCTGTACCTACATGATCCACTTACAACATCCACGTGAACATACTTTTTGATATGTTTACATACTTCAGGGCAGAATTTTTTACTGAGCCCAAAACCCAGTATTGGTAACCCTAAAGACTGTTTAACAGAACACTTAGGATTGTGCTATGCAGCCGGTTTTCAGAATCAATATTGAGATTGCTTCCAAATAGCAAGGTCAGCCTAATTGTCCAGGGAAGTGTTTGAAATTATGATATTGACTAGCACAGAGCAATTCACCCTAAAGATCCCAAGAATTAAGACAAAGGAAAGAGAAAACAACTGGGAATACAGGTGTCATGAGCTGATGCATATAGTATGGAAAGTAAGGTAAAGGCAGAAAGAAAAATGTCTGCCCTCTGGCATCAATAAAAGGTTGTGGAAAACATATTTTCGATTTCGCAACTTCTCCAGGAAGAGAAGAATTAACAGTTTAAATCTAACAACTGAAATTGCTGTGTGGTTTTAGCAGATCTAAATGTTCACCCTGAAGATGGTAGCTGCCATCCATGCACCTACAGTATTTCAGCAATCTTGCTGGGCCAACAGCTAATTAGCTTCTAGCAAGATTACCAAATCCGATGCAATGGCATCCCTAGCACAGTATTGAGCCAGACATATTAACCGTGTGCTTAATCGTAATGCTTATTTGCTAATGAATACTATAAGTAAGAAATCCACAAAACAAGGATCATTATCCCTTGGAGTTAAGGTAACCCAGAAGAACATCCTAGCAGCATGGTAAAGAGCACTATAAAACCCGAGCGTACTACTACCTTGGAAAGGAGAAGGATATTAGTCCTTATGGGCCTTGTTTAATATTTATCAAAACACAGGAGCTACATGTGTAAGAGGCAAACTTGGTTTAGAAGCACTCTCCAAGTGGAATTCCTAGGGCTTCCGTCTGCAGAGGTCCAGCTCCCTCTGGAAAACCTGCTACAGTACCTGCTATGTGTCTGCTGGAGGATGAATCGGATAATCCAATAAAGCACTGAATGGGATGGCTTGCCACAGGCACTTAAAAGTATCTTGTTCCTGGAAGTTGCAGGAAAGAAGTGTCGTCTGAGCTACGCAGCAAACAGGATTTCATTTACAGGGATGGGAGCAAGACTTAATCTCAGGAGATTGAAGATTTGATATAAAATCCACAACTGAGACCAAGATAAGGCACAGTTGAGACGAGGTAGTACAGATAGGTTGGTTGAAAGAAGAAGCTATAAAACGGGGTGAAAAAAAATGGCAATAACGACACAGGCAGAAAATGGAAGTCTGGACTGATTGTTCAGATTTACTGAATTACTCTGAATTTGGGAACTAATAAGAGTTCAGACAGTTCCATTTCCCTAGGTAGATATCCAGGGGAATGTAACTTTTACCAAAAATTTCCAGAAGATATACACAAGCATAAGTCTTAGGCCTGTGACAACAATTTAGCTTTTAAGTTAACAAGACAAGAGTTTGAGGGGGCTTGCATCACTGACAGCTGTTTCAAATGCAATTAAGTGCACTATTTCATTTTGCTGAGCCTGAGGTATATGCAGTTTAGCTAAAATGAGTATTCTGGATCAGCACGTATCAGTACCCTACTGTGAACTAAATTAGACAACTAAAAGCAATAAGAGCATCCTGCTGTGAAACCTGGACGAAACAGGTGCTCCCAACTCTGCATTAGAGAGCCTGGATGTACAGGGAAACACCTCTCAAGTGGAAATCTCTGCTCTCTAGGATCCTTATTTTTATGGCATGGAAAACTCCAGACACATTTCAGGCATTTCAGCAGATTTTCATACTGCTGCTTTCTACGATATGGGATTTTCCTGAATCCTAAGGCTGTTCCCAGCTCACAAGGAACGACCTGACTCCCATGGAGAAGGTTTCTAAAGTCAAAAACAGAAAGGAGAGTCCGTGGAGCCTAAACACATTAACAAATTCTCCACAGTTGGGGCAACTCTGCACACTACTTTGTTTTCCCATATGAAACTTACTTTTTTCGAGTGATCATTATCACTATTGTCCTTAATCAAATTGGATCTACTATTCCTTCTACTTTTTATTTTATTTTTTTGTTAAATACATGCATTATGCAAGTGAGAAGCACAAGAAATACAGCAAAGTATAGCATCACTTACTTGCCCTATCCACAACGGCACCAATATTTGCTCTTGTATCTGTCCTTGTCTCTCATTAGATTTTCTGAAGTGTTCCTGCCACCACTAGATTCCCATATAAAGTAGTCATAGTTTAAAGCTTTTCTGAGAATAATGGAATTTACTATGTCAGTCTCCTGAAAAATCTATGCATCTATAAATGAACCCCTTCAAAAAGTTTCTGACTAGCTTTAAATCCTCTACCCACCATTCATTTTATTCTTTAATTTTAAACTTCTTGGGATTCTCTTTCCTCCTTTTAGCAAAAACAGTCCAATAAACAGAAAGATAATTTTCTTTAATAATGGATCCTACATACTCCATAAAGGAGTCAATATAAAATGCAATAAATATGAGTTTTTATTATGTTAACAAGAAAAAAGCTGTTTTGCAATTGCCAGTGTGTAACTTCCCTAATGAAAACTCAATTCATTAACTCTTTTCCCACAGTGCAGTTTCCACTACAACCAATCTCTTAGGTTCATAACGTTATCCACGCATAAAAGCTGCATACTTAAAATCATTAGGCTTCCAGATTTACTAGGTTAGTATCAGCTGTATACATCTATTTTACTTTGGCCTTCTTTCACATTTTTTCCCCCCAGTGTTTGAGATGCTATCAATGTTATCATCAGTAGAATTACAGAAATATGGCACAAATATTTCCCCGAACATCCCCAACAAAATTCCTTTTAATTAACACCCACATTGAAATAATGCTGCTTTTGGAAACTATTGCCCCAAAACAATTAATAACTACAGGTTATAGAATGGCACAGAGAAATGAAATTCACATAGGTTATAATTTACATTAAAAATGAGTAATTAATTGTTGAAATAACTAACACTGTATTTTAAGAGATTTCTCAAGACAGCTACAACCATTGATTAGTTAAGTCTATTAATTTCATTTTTAAAAATACTACTATAAAATGAAAATATAAGATTTACTCCATGAATTGCACTCAGGTCAACTTTCTAATATTATATATTTTCATAAAGATAATTTTTACATATAGTAGTATGATTTACTCTCTTAATTTTCTGCTGCCTAAAGGGCAGTATTAAAAGAAGTTACATACACTCTATAGAAAAATTATGAAGTCCTCCACTTTAAATTACAGCCTGTGAAGTCTAATCAATTGGGGTTTTATCATTAAAAGTCCAGTTTGCCAGTTAAACTTGTTGTAATTGCATTAACACTATGTTCAATTTGGTTTTAAGAGTGTTTTCTGTAGAGAGGACATTTGAAGGACTGACTCTACATGAATAGGAAAATTCATGAGAATATCATAGCTTAAATGATTTTTTCAGAATACTTATGATAAATAAATCTCATATAGTGATCAACAACACCTGAGACCAAAGATACATCCAACTATCCTGGGAACAGGAACTAAATTTCATTATCTATATCGTCCTTCAAAAGAATCACTCTCAAGTATGAGAGAAAAACAGAATGAACTATGTACAAGGCACACACTAATTAACATCTAATTATTAAGTAAAAAAACTTGAAGCTATAATTTTTTTAGAGGCCTTTTCTAGCAAAGGAGCTGAAAATAGGAAAAAGACACATTAGTTCTGCTAAATTATACATGCAATTTTAATTATAAGATTCATATAGCTCTATGCATCATAGTGACTATGTTTATAAAGTACTATGAAAAATAAAGCTTGAAACTAGGAGGTTGTCTGCCATTATCCTGGGAACTGTGGGCACGGAGTCTGAGCTGAATTTAGGCAGGTACAACAGGTACAACCAGAAAAAATGATGCACGACTGTAGTTCTCCAGTCACCCAGAGTAGCAACCAGCTTTCTACAGTAAATGCAACAGCTCTATGAGCTGCTTTCATCAGCTATAAAGGCATCACATGACATCTGTAATTTACCTTAAAATAAGATTATTTATTGAAAAATAGATTATATAATGATATATTCATGCATTATGTAATAATTATATATGCACATATATGCTATTTTTTATGTTATTTGCTTTTAGGACAACTTCATTTATATTTTTGCTTTTTCATGGAACAAACTGTGCTCCAGCACACTGAAGCTATAAACATGGATGAAATCCTGATCCTACTGAAATCAAACGGAATTTACCATTGACTTCAATTGCACCATTAAGCTATATTTAAATTTTGAAAGGGGAGAGAAAAAAAATATTTTAAGGCATTTTGAGGACATCTACTTGGCCTATATCCAGGATCACATATAGCAAGAACATAAAGATTTATGATTATTGGTACAAGATAGTTCTGAGTGCTCTTTCAGATTACCAGCATTTGGGAGCTTGTGCGGAGGGGGAAAGTTTTTGTTTTCTTTAAATCATATTCTTTAAATTACATGGAGCGACTTCTGCAAACTGTGTAGTGCTGGAAGTATAGAGGATAGCACTACCAGAACAGAGCTAAGGAGTCAGTGTGGCATCTTTAAAGAAGCTCTTAATAAGCTTATTCAGCTTGCTTAGTTCATGAAGATCAGTAAGGGGATTTTAGGTAACAGACAAGAGGAAATAAAAGTGTCCAAAAGCTCAGTGCTGGTTTGATGTTGATTGATTACAGGACCTAGGCAGGATGATTTGCATGTCACCACTAACCAATATCTTAAGCAGGAGGATCTGAGGAAAAGAGGTTAGAGGTAGCACTGTGTGTTGTCAGTAATTGAATTATTAACAACTTGTAGATAGGCTCTCTAATGAATCGGGGTCATGTGTTAACAAACATAAGCAGCGAAGACAAGTCCTGTGGCTCCTGGAGACTACCAAATGCATGCAGAGAAAAGACTCATTATGAAAGCTGTGCTAGGTAAACGCAGGCTTAAGCCTGTGGTGCTAGCAGGGACTTGCATTTTGGAGACTTACGATCTCAAGCTGCTGCTAATAACACACAGCATTTTCTAATTATTAAAAGTAGCCACTTTAAACACAAAAGTACACCACCCCCATGCCACTTCACCTTACCCTCATCTATGGCAGCTTCGAAATGAATTACTCACTTGCTTGGAAGCTGGTAGCAGTCCTCAGACACAGGTCACAGCCACATTAGCAGAAGATGAGCAAGCAAATGCAAGTCACAGTGAGGAAGACACAGACTCACAGCTTCCAGAAGCACCTCCACAAACTACAAAATCTTCCTGGAAGAACTGACCAGCACGAGGGCATTTCAGTGAAGAAAAGCGAGAGAAGATTTTGAAGAGAGTTTATGAGATGCCAGAGTCATAATCAAGACTTGAAAACCAGGAAAACAAACAAACAAACATCTATGTTTGAGAAGGAGAAAATGCCACCTCTACAGAATAGGATATTTACCTATAAAGAGCAGAAAAGGATTCAGAAGTTGTATTGCACAGCTTAATGGTAGTATGTGAGGTAGAAAAGTCTAATAAGATCTTCAGATATAGAAATAAACACTCAAGTGATAACAGGCAGGAGGGATAAACATTTACCTGTGCGATGGCACACGTAATAAAAAACTTAATCATTCTAACCCCAAATAGAATTTATTTTCAGTCTCAACCAAGGAGGATATGTTTTGGAAAGAGTTAACCACCAACTCTCAAGTCTAAATGATTTCTGACAAAGTCTAATCGTCAAATTTGGGAGTATTCTTCTCTTACACAAAACCACCAAAAATGAATGAAGTAAACTAAATTAGGACTGCAGCTCAGTCAGAACAGGGAAATTAAAGTAAACCATCAGAAAAGCGTTTTTAGCCATCCTTGGAAATCACAGGGAGCTTTGTGGAAATTATCATACAATGTTTAACTCTCAGAAAAATCTGACCTTGTGTTTCAGTTTGCATATTCAAGATATGGTATTTAATGAGCTCCTATTGGTCAGAAACAGAAATAACTAAAAAGGACCAGATCATGACTAACCTTCACAAACTTTGTTAGTTGTCAGATCGGTCATTTGCCCTTTGGCTGCTGAAAAGACAGTTCTGTCCAAGAAGAAGGCAGTCTTCCACCTGTATCTCCCCCCTTTTTTCCCCCTTAGATTTTTTCCCTCGTTTCCCCCTTGCTGAAACTTTCAATTTTTAAATTTTACACCTTTTGAAAAGCTCACAGCAACCTTCTTATTGTGCTATTTTCCCCACGGTACATTCTTTCTACGAATCTAGCTGCAAATAAGTGTATGAATGAGAACTTTTCCCCCCAATTAAATAAACCCATTACAGATTTCCTGACATCATAATTACGTACAGAATAATGGGAAAATGTTGTATTTGAAGAGTTTTGAAATGAGTAACGTGGCTGATTATATATATGAAAATTAATGTTTTACAGCCTTTATTTATTAGCTTGCAGTAAATTAAAACACTTCTTTTAAGTGTTATGTGAGCATAATGGTAAAATGAATACTATCGAGGTACTGAAGAATAAAACAAGCTATTTGGTTTCAAGGAAGATCAAGTGACCTACCTGCCAATAGCCACAAGCCAGTTTGATGACACATGTAAAGACAATAGGAGCATAGTTGTTATAGCATCAAAAATGAATTATTTCCCTAACAGAGACCCTGAATGACATAATGAAATATTTATTTTTATGCAGACTGGAAGAGATTTCCTGGAACACTAGTCCATTCCCCTGCTAGTTATAATTTATTTAACAAATGTCAGCTTTAAATTATTTTACACCTACTATTCTCCTATCCCTCACATAAATTATACCTTTAAAAAGTTAAGATTATTTAAATGACAAAAGAGTCAAAACAAAAACTTCAGATTTCTGTCTGAAAGGAGAAAGCAGCAGCAGCTTCACAGCCATTATAAATGTTCTGTTGCTTGTTTATTTTTTTAACTAAATAAAACCTCCCAGATCTCTCCACCTCTTCAAAACACTGAAATGAGGTTCAAGATTGATTCACATTTTGCTATTAAAATTTTGCCTCTTTCGGACCTCAGGGTTTGTTATTGTTTTGTGTGTGTGCCTTTCCCCCTCCCCACCTCAGCTCTTATCCTCCAAACAGGCTCCTGATTTTATGGGTTTGCCTTCTTCCTTCTGTGACTAAAGCTTTGAGACAGTGTGAAAAATTAACCACTGGGAATTTATCTCATTGCACATTTTGAAGATTGATGAAATTGCAGCCTCCTTGAGTGACATACTGAATACATGGAACTGCAGGTGTGGGAGCTATGAAGTGAAGCAGCAAAGCTGCTGTGATTTATAAGCTCCAAAAAGCTTTACATTAAAACAGCAGGAAGGGCTATTGTATTGTCTGGGATGAATTCTGCATATTAGTAAATAGGTGGAAAAAAAACCCTAAAAAATAAGGCTGATATAAAGTATATAATCTTCCTGCAGGTAAAAGCATCCCCCCTATTGCTACTTATTCTAAATGAGGTCTTCGTTTTGTTTCGTTTCTGGGCGTCTGATTGATTTGTGGCTCTCTAACCTCAGCTTCCAGCAAACACTTCTACTCCTCAAAACACAGTATCACTGTCTTCAGACTTTTAAAGGCAAAAGTCTTCTATAATTTTGAAATCATAGGTTATGTCTTGGTAAGTTACAATAGATACAGTCTATCATGAATGGAGTTAGAGTTGTAACTTCAAGCATCTCAGGCAGCAACCCAAAAAGCTGCCCTGGACTTGGAGAAGGGGGAGAAAAAAAAAAAAATCATTATTCACTCACATATACTTTTTCTGCCTTTTAGCACAGATCCTATGTAATAGAAAGGGGCACTTTTTGAACTCAGAGATAATATGCCATCAAGGTATGCTGGAGATCTTAAAGTAATGAGGTCCTGGTCAGTCCTGGCACAGAAGCAATCTGGGGCAAGAAGTCAGGCTGGTTACAGCAAGGCAGACAGACCCGAGAGCATCTGCTGCTGTAGAGTTATCCTCATTGCTTGTCACTCTCAAAAGCAAGAGTCAGGCACCGCCCCACTCACAGGGATAACTCAGCACAAAAGCAAACATTTTTTTCTTGTTTCTCTGTGAGAGGGTGGCAGCAGGAGCCTACTTTTTCATAGGAGTTTGAAAACAGACTATCATTTATTGTCTAAATTCCTGTAAATTCATATATACCTCACAGAAATTCTGTATACATTAAAGGAATATGTTTTATGACAGGTTTACTGCTGATCACATTTTACTTAGTTCTCTGAAACTGATATTCTCCTTCCTTCAACTATTTTTTTTCTTGGAAGTGAATACAGAAGATAGCAGGTTTGGGCATTTTTGAAATTACCTGAATGATCTTGAAAACCAAACGAAACACCTGTGAGATTTTGAGAAAAGAGGCACTTGTATATAGTTATCAAGTGATTCACTGGAAGACTCTAGAGTAAACAAACAGGCAAATTCTTTATAGTGATGTTTCATGAGCTTCTGACATTACTATATTACAATATAATGCAACTGCTAATTAAAAGCACTCAGCTAAAACGTACTCTAGGAACCACTGACTTAATTTACTATGCATTTCACATTTTCAATTATTAGAGAATAAAAAAATACATAAAGAGCAATTGATCAGATATGCTACTCTTTGTCATTATCACTTCTGCAGTTTCCTAATAAAGGAACAGTTTAAATCAGTATTGCCCTGAACACTGTCATTCTGTTTACAGAAACACATAAATATCAACATCAGAAGCATTTGTCATGCCAAAGTTCCACCTACTAAATTCTTTTTTAGTGTAGCAAGTATATGTGGTCTTTTGCCAATACACTTCCTTTGTATTCTTTTCCTGTTTGTAAAGATACCACATTTTTCTGCAAATCTGGTATCTATCCCTCTTCCTGTACATGAAAGGTTGTTAAAAAGACTGTTCATCTTCTACATCTAAATATCTAAAATTATATTTAGCTATAGAAGTATGTTAGTAACCACGTAGTTAAGCCATGTAGCAGTAAACCTAACATATTAAAGATCACTGTATAATTAGAATGGTTTCAAACAATAAGAGAAGAGTTTCATAGCTCGCTAATATGCTATTGTAGTGTTTGTGTCACAGCAAGGAACTAATTTAAAATGGCATTATGGCAGTGTCATCAGAAACAGGGCCTCATGTGGTACACACAGATAAAATTTAATCTTTACTGGAAATCTCTCTTCTGTTTCCTTTCTAAGCCCAACAAGTGCTTGAAGAGACAGAGTACACACTATTGCTACCTCTTTACCTATTTTTTACCTCAACAGTTATATATCGAACAATGTGGATATTGCACATCTAACAAGAATTTAATTTACTCTGCTTGAGACCTGAGAGAGCACAATAAGTTTCACTAAGACTGATTATGGTTCATACAGAGCATCACTGGTAGAGAAAAGCATATGCAATTATTTTTCTCTGTAAAATACAACTATCTTTAATTTAATTATATATATAGCCAATGAAGGGGAAAAAAAATGAAAAAAGAAAGAGAAAGAAAAAAACAAATCCAGGGTATCGTTATTGGTTTGTGGCTATGCTTTTGCAGTCATTTGTTAAGTTCTTGTTACAGTTATGCTAATACACCAATTTAATTCTGGAAATGCATTTGCAGTCTGTCATGGATTTTATCATACTTCAAAAAATAAATTACTACAGAAAGAATCTAATATGAATCAATTTTAAGCTGTCTGGGAACTATTGATTACCTTCTCTCATTAACTCCAACTCTGAATTGTTCAATAAAGTATAACAAAATCATGGAGGAGATAATATTGCTTTTAATAATCAAGGTATACATACTGCACTAAAAAAATTAGAGTAAATGTTTAGCTATAATCCATATTGCTATTTTGTCTAAAAAATATATCTTATTCTTCTTGCATACTAGTGAAGCAAAGATGTATTTTGTAATGCTATAGAGAGACTGAAAGCTCAGTGAACACCTACAGCAGTGTAGGGACATGGTACTTAGCCAGTCTTTGAGGAGCGATGTCCCTCAAGTCTTCATGCAACAGGTCCTACCACGCGAGAGTGATGCCCTGCAGGGCAGGCAAGCCTTAGGGAATAACAGGCTTATATGGCTTCATGGCTCTAATCCTGTTTTGGCAGGACTCTTAGGGACACTTGCAAGGATAATTTCCAAGTTCAGCAGCTCCTGATGATATCGATGAAAACTTGATAAGGAGGAGAGAAATAGGAAAAAGATGCAGTTATGCTCCCACCAAAGGTAAATAACCACAGTGGTGTAGTTATTACCCAACTAGGGTTTGAGAATGACCAGATTAATAGAAACTCAGCAAAAAACCCATAACAATAATAATAATAATAATAAACAAAAACTGAAAGATAACAGATACCTCCAAAAGTAAAAATCATAAACCAAGAGGATTAGGCTACTGATCACTAAAGAGAGTTGGACAGAATTTGCTTTTACACAAAAACCATATGAACAAAAACCACATATCCAACATTTATGAAACATCCCATAAGCAAACAAACAAACAAAAAAAAAAAATCAGAGGACAGAATAGAAAAATATTCAGGAGAGTTGCAACCTCTATGAGAATGAAGGAAGAATAAAGAAAAAATATTTCCAACATTATCTCCCCTGGAGACTGCAGTAGCAAAGTGTTGTCTTTTTGTGTAACTAGGCAAAGATCAGCATTTCAGAGAGTAGCATGCATGTGCAATGTGTTTGTTTTCTGCTCCAGTCTTTCAGCACAAGGCAGCAGATAGTGCTGCACTGAGTCAGACTAACTTCAGACGCAGCATTCAACATGGTGTTGGGTGGGGGACAGAGGAAGAAGGTTGTAGAGGCTGGGGACTGAAGCACTGCTTTAATGATGGAAGCAGGGGCTAGGGAATAAGAAGGTCTCAGGTCACTAAAAGAAGTCTGCAGATTGTTAGAGACATGGTGTGGTTTCTGCTGCTGCACTTTCCGCTTACTCTTCACTAAACATGAGAAAACAGTAGTAGCACTGGATAGCTTGGAGATGCGTTAGGTGGCGTAGGACTGGCACAGCAGAAACCTAGTCACACTTCCAGAATTTGGTTTAAGATAGAAACGAAACCTGGGCAAAGGCTTGAAAAAGTACAAGGATTTTAAAACATGGAAAGGCTAACTTCATGGGGAGGAATGGGGAGGCAAGTGGGAAGCAGCGGCATCTTAAAACAAGCAAACAAACAAACCAACCCACAATACAATGCAGTATGAATTTTCGCTCAGTTAAATCATTTCCTGCACAACTATATTTTGTGGATCTGGAAACCAAGAGCAAAATACTGAAGAGTTCTGAGGAAGGAAGAAAATTGCCTTGTTGCTAAGAAATGATGTTGATATGGAATTCAAGTTCTTAGCTCTGTTACACCAATTACAATATAGAGTAATTTCACCAAGACAAGTAAATGAAGCTTAATCCTCCAAAGCATTTAAATGCATTCACTTTTAAATTACATTGCTTAATCAAATGTTAGATTAATGTGGTCCTGAATCTCTAAAGAGCTTCCTATCTGGTGGGCAACTCAGTTTATGGCACAGTTAAGCCAGTTTATGGCACAGTTAAGCCAATTAAGAGATAGTTGCCCGTGGAAGAGGAGGGCCTTGCTTGGTGCCTTGTGTCTTGTACTCTTGGCTGTCTTTATATCTCCTCCTCCTGCTGCTCGCCCCCACATGCACATAATTATCTTTTTTAAATTACATATTTTTCCTAGAATTAGATTACTATGAATTTTGAGTTCAGAACACTTTTCTGCAATGTCAGTCATGTAGAATTTGAGAAATGCAGAAAACTCCAGCTATCAAGGTCAGTTGCATCACTATATCATAATATCTCTTCATCACATTATTATAGTTCATTTTTCCCCTTATCTGGATGAAAGAGCATCTGCATTTTTCCTTAATCACAGGAGAATTCCAGTTTCTAGCAATGGAACACAGGTTGGAAAAAAGAACATAAAGCAGAACAGGAATTGGGAAATAGCATACACTCCCCTGAATGAAGACGAAGTCAGACCTTGAAGGTTAAGCTCTTGGGCTCACCCGTGAGCAGAGCTGCTGCTCTTCAGGATGAACAGCGAGCCCCACAGCATCGGCTCCTCGCTTTCCTCCCCTTGGAGTCTAACTGGGTCAGAGCTGCAGGTCTGAAACCTACACGGTCGGACTCTTTTCTAAGGAGGGGCATATTCTGTAATATTAAACATAATAATGCATAAACATGTAACTATTAAACACTTGCTGATTAGCTGTGTGGGTTGCCCTGTCTTAATATTGGTAATATCTAACCCACAAGCAGCTCACACAATCATTCTTATCTCTGTTAAATACAAATCCTTGAATGTTAGCTATTGCTACCTGTATAGAGAAGCTAAATCCCAAATATCCTTGTTTTGTTAGTTCCAGCCTCTATTTTTTTCAAGCCACTCAGCATTAATATAGCCCCCCAAATCAGGTCTGTAGCACTAGTCCATTTCCCTTCTACATTCTAAGGATTTTCCTCAACTGACATGAACAGATTAATAGGCCCAGACTGTTTTATATTTTTAGCTAAAGCAGAATCAAAATAATCTGAGAGAAATGAAAAAGGAAATTCTAGGTCATGATCCAGTTGCTGCCTGTTGGCACATCAAAACACTTCCTCCTCCTCACTCCTCATCCTTCAAGCTAAAAATCACCTTAGCGTACCACTTCCTTTTTAATACACAACTGGCTTAAAAAAAAAACAAATCCCTTTATGTATTTGATTCCTCTCCATACACATGAAGTAGTATATCGAAACAGATTACAGTACTGGATATGAAGAAAATTCATTGAGGAGAAAAAAAAAAAAAAAAAACAAGAATGAGCTTACTTCAAAGTCTACTCCTCAACCACTTGTACTTTTTACAAACTTCTTTTCAAAATAGTAAATAAATAATGAATTTAATAAAATGGCTGTGGGCATGGTTGTTATTTCACCCTAACCAAAATAAGTCATACAACAGGATGAAACACCTAATTAAGTGTCTCCTAACACACATAAATATAAGGCAAAAGCTAGCCTTTGGAACAGTGTATTGGAAACATAACAACACATTGCTCCCATCAGGCTTCATTACAACTCCTGGATTTATTTAATTCTGCCCATATTTAGCACAGACAGACCTCTCCAAAAGAGCTATTAAAGTATATCAACCAACTTGTCACAAAAAAAAACGTGTTATTATTTTCTATTGAAATGTAAACTGAAGAGAAAAGCCTTTACCTATTATTTCAACCAATTCATTCTTCGCTATTGTTAAAGTTTTTGTAGCATCCATGTAATGGCAATGCCGAGACCTTGGGAATAATCATAAAGCTTCTTGAGACTTAACTGTGATTTTGTCTGAAATAAAAAGGTATTCTACAAGTTTAGGAAAAAATAAAGTTTGAAAAGATTAAGCTACTTTAAACAGTTTAACTAATATTTATATTGCTTTCCTCTCTTACCAAATCTTTCAACATGGGTAAAATTAAAGAAGGAACCAGACTGGTATTTCCTCCAATCATCAGACAGAAGGGGAAAACGGTCTCCGTGACCATCATTGTAAGGGATCCTAACATCATTACTTCAGTGAAAAATAAACTTACATTCTATTTTTCCAATGCACATTTCCCCCAAAGTAAAGACAAAAACTACTAATATTTTTCATATAAAATATACTGAACTGAAATCAATTCAGAACAAAATATTCTTAAAGAAAGCAAGCAGACATTAGTCCTAAATGTCCTAATGAGAAATACAACAAAATTGTGACTTTTTTCCTTTCTTCTCATAAAGTACTCCCTGTTCGACTGATTAAAGCTGTGCTACAAAAACTAGAAAGTTCAGTCCATTACACCGCATGCATACTTTTTTTTCCTCCAGAAAATAAATCTTCTGGATATTTTACAAAGGTAATATTAGAAATCTTTACTTTAAAGGAAAATCTTATTAAGAGCAGCTCTGCCTATGGCACAGTATTATTAAGGGACTGTGGTTATGACACATTTAAAAATGAATTTAAAACAAAAATAAGACATTAATACTTATTCTACATGAAGGTTTTTACATTTTTTAAATAGCAATAATGTACTTATTAGATAAGAGACAAACTCACAGCAGAGTTTTGCTGACAATATCACTTACTGAAGTTTGATTTTTCCAGCTTACATTCCAGATAACAAAAAGAGAAAAATAATAGACCTACTATTTTACTAAGATTTTACTGCTTACCATAACTTGCAACCAAAGCTACTTCACATTGATATGTATAAGGAATATAGAACCTAATTGCACCGATTACTGATGTACTTGTATGCTGCTACAGTAATAATCATAACAAAATGGACATCAAGGTTTTTTTTTGTTGTTTTTTTTTTTTTTGCCACCCCACTCATTTTCTTTTTCAAAAGTTATTCTTTTCAATAACATTTCTTACACAAGTTTTTAACATCTGGTTTAAAAACCGCTAACAACTACAATGTGAGGAAACAGAACTCTCAGATTTGAACGTGGGTTCAACAAAATCCCATATCTTAGGTAGGAGCTATCTTATCTTCCTAGATCTACCTAATCTGATTTCTAAAAGTTTGCTCATCCTCAACTCTTCTCTCCTCCCTGCTCCCACCTTAAAAATAAATAAAACACACCGTACATAATACATTTATACAGAGAGAACACCTAAGTTCTACTGGAACTTGAAGAAGCAAAAGTTATCCTGACATATCCGTCAGTTCTCTGTTACCCAAGGATATGTTTTTTGTGTTAAATACAGAGCTCTTGATTGTGCTGCTTGTCTGCACTCTTTGTTTTTGTTGTTTGTTTTTTGCTTTTGTTTCACATAAACAATAAAATTAGAGAATTGGAAATACATGCTTTCAAATAACTGCTTAACCACCAAAATGGTCTAATATACCACCCTGGCATGGCAACGTGACTACATAAATGATTTGTCTCTGTTTTGCCATTGCATATCTCTATAGTGTATTCTAACTTCCCTTTTCCACCATGAAAAAAAATATAGGAAGGAAAATTATAGGCAGTATCAATGACTCTTATAACTCCTCTTTCTTTCCTATAGAAACGCCCATTCTCCACTCATACACGTGCACAATATTGTTGCATTGCTGCTACAGCAATAAAAAAAAAAATTTTTGTGCCTCAGTTCTTTGTTAAAAGTGAAGTCTAATGTCTTTTTCTTCTTATATCCATTCACATATGTGACCATGTTCTCAAGGCAAAGACAGATGACAGACTCCTGTGAATCACCAAAGGGTTTTAATGGAAATAAGTTCAGAGCTTTTATTTTACTAACTATGGCCTCAAGCAATAATAAATCATTTTCAAACAGTGCACTGAATAAAAGATAAGTACAAATATCACCAGGATCAATAGCCTGGGGTTTTATCATAGTATGATAATTACTAACATAATTTAGCTTTAATGTTATCTAAAATTGAGTTTAATTACCTAAAGGGACTGAAACAATGGAATAGAACATATAAGCTAAAAACGATTATTTTTCTTCCTACAAAAATAGATTACTTAGCCGAAATGATCTGCTAACCGCATTGAAACTGCTACTTGAAAACACACGAACAATTCCAAGACACAAGTAGGAAGGACTACAAAGATTAGTTCTCTAGCTACTAGAGAACTTGTATTTACATACATTTATTTTGCTGCTTAGTATATATAGGCTAGTGAGATGCTGGAGGCAAAAACTTTTTATTATTCCATTAGTAACCGATGCCTTCTCTGATGCCTTCTGTTGCACTTCAATCTTGACCTGTAAAAATGTTCTTTTCTAGAGAAAAGAGTAATTGAGTCACTATACACAGCAAAGCAACAACTAGCTGGTTGTCTCAAACATTCTGAAAGTTTTATTCATGTTATTATCCAAGCAGAGTTCAAGGGAGACCTTGAAGTTTATTTCAAATATATCCTTTCATACATTTAAAAAGCATTTAAATCTGCTTAGAATACTTGTAAAACAAATACTGCAATCATTCATAAAAGAGTGGTAATTTACATTTTACATAGCATAACAGAGATCTTTATTAGTTTTATTATTAGCAATCAAAATGAGTTTAAGTTCATTTTTTTAAGCCTATATTTATTATTTAGAATAATCTGTACCATTATTTATCTCCACCCTCACTTCAACAAATACTAGTTTTATTACAATATCATCTTCAGGAAATAGATTTTATATTGAGCTATGTCCTTATCACATTGTGATATATGCAAAGAAAACCTTACATTTTGTTTACTTGTAAACTGCAACTGTGAGAATTCACTGAAGACCGGTTTGTGATCATCTCTGGTACCATCCGCCTTAGGTAGTCCAATAGCCTCAACTATGGAAATCAAAGACAAATCACTACCTTGAGCAGGGCTAATACTGAATATAAAAGTGGAGTAATCTCACCTAAATTACTTTTCCATGTATAAATTTATTTTTTTAGGCAGACATGGGAACTAAATCCACTGTTCTCACTCTTTCTAACTATCAATGAAAGACTATAATAACAATATAAGAAAAAGCACTTTGCAAGAGTTTGTCCCAAATCAAAATTCAATTTAAAATCACAGCATTAAAAACAAGCAGGAACAAATATAACAATAGGTTGAAGTAGCCAAGCTAAGACAGAACAAAATTAAGAAAAAGGATTGTGGTGGCAAAAGTGCTGTAATTATCGTGTAGCTTGAAAAATTAAAATCAGTTCCGCCTATTTCAGAATATAGAAGCAAGTGGAATGATTGACAGGTAAAAGGTTAGTAATTTCTGATATCTGCTTCCAGTGTTGCACAACCAGTGGTCCTCTCCCCAGAACTTCATTAACCCTAATGGGACTAACCTAATAGGACTAACATTTTCTGGGAGAAGAACACTGCTCCGTTTCCAAATGGTAGTGCTGTAGTACCAGTGTGGGTAGTTCTTTAACATGTTACTCTTCTAAGTATATTTATGTTTCCTGACATTATTTAAATATACTTTTGCAGCGGCTAAATAAAGCTGTTTAATTAACTAGTGGGCGAGGGAGAGGTTGTGATGTGATTTTAAAGCTGTGCATATTTTCCTCACAAGCACTTTTTAAAAGCCAATTAGTTGCAGTTCTTCAATACCTATTGATTTAGAGCCAATTGATTTTCCATGCATTCCTCGTGTTCTTCTGAAACTTGTCTGCACTAGGAAAACATTTTGATTTCTTATAATATTAGGTACTGATGGTCTTCAACATCCAACACTGGATTGGAACTCTGACTCTGGTGATTTTTTTTTTCAGGGGATTACAACATATCAGAAACTCTAATGGCACAAAGCAAGTGGCAGTGTATGTAGTACAGCAAGTGGCACATATGAAGCTACAAAGCTGTTGGAAATATCAGGATGGTCATTTCACTCACAGAGGCTGTAATGAGAGCTCATACTATGCTTGATAGAAGCTATTAAAGGTATTTACGCAGGCAGCTTAAAAAAGTTGAAATTCTTTTTTTTTCTGCTCATTTTTTCAAACAGTTCTAACCATTATTACCCCTCACAGAACACAAAAATTTAAGCTATCATCAGCTATTTAGGCAAAGACACAATCAAGTCATACCCGCAAACCCATAGCTTGCAACAAATCTGAAAAAGCATTACGCTGCTCTGCTACAATTAAAGTAGTCTGGCTATCACAGGAGACTTATGAAACACTTCATGTTTCTGGAAGCAAATAGATATTAATTAAATTTACAGGATTTTAAAGTTCCTACTGAACATTTCACATATCCCAAATGACATGTTCAGTTATCACTCATGTATGCTATCTAATTCATCTGAAACGAAAGAAATAATGTATTATGTATAGTAGGAAAGGTAGAGAGCTCATAAAAATGTAAAGAGAGAGAGTCCCACATGATACTGTACCCCAAGAGAACTTCCTGCTTTGATTTTTTTATTCTATTTCACTTAGTTACTAGAAAAGATAAGCTACTACTTTTCAGAGTTATCAATCTATTCACCCAGCTCCCTCATGAAAAATACTCATTTATTTTACAACTCATGTCTTAAAAAAAAAAAAAAAGATTGCTGAGGTTGAAAGGTATTGGTATAACACTAAAGTCTGCTAAACGATCTGTATCAGAAGACTAGAAGTTGCCACAACTAATGGCTTTTTATGAAGACTTTCCCATTTCTAGTTTCAAAAAGTTCTAGTTTTTTATTCTTAACAGTAACACATCTGCTTGCATAGTTAATGTCAGCCCTCTATCCTTCCATGACCACTGTCGGTACTTCTACACTCACTCAAAGCTGGATGTAGGAAGTATTACAAAGGAGAAAAACAAAACAAATAAACAAACTACAGGGCTATCACATTTCCAAAGTGTGTTGTTCTTGCACTGTAAGAATTGAACAATGCCACCTAGTCTGAGATGACCAAACCACTGAGGATGGTCAATGCTGCCGGATTATTGTGTTTACAGCTTTGCCCAGAAATGACAAATCCTGGCTGCCGCAGAACCTGCATTTGCTTTTCAAGAGGAATGCAAGGGCTTTGCCAGATTTTTTTTTTTTTTTTTTAAATCCCCTCACCACACCATGACCTCTTTCTCCCCAAAACCAAATGCAGGATCCACATCACACTCCTAGCATGCTGACTTGTGCACAGCAGGGACAACAACAGCATAGAGAAGTCATCATCAGGTCACAATCTCATTTTGAATGTCATATGGCTGACATCTTTCTTAACTCTGCAAAAGGAGATTTTTCAAGGAGGCATGTTCAGAGTAATCAATTACAAACATAATACTGTTAAAAACATCAAGTCAAATCATGCCTTTGCAAACATTTCTGATGAAATAATTTAAATTATATACTAGCAATTATATGAAATGCCACTTCCACTCAGTGCTCTCATATGTGTGTAGGATTGCAGACATATTCTTTAGACCTGTATTTTTCTTAAGGATGATGGCAATGAATTCCATTCTCTATATATGTTCCTAACAAGAGCAGTAGGAAAGCTATACTGGGAGGGGAGGTTGTTTTAAAGGAAGTGTTATGTACATTATGTACAGTAATGAAGAAAAGAAAAATAAGAGTACAGATAGAACTGTCAACTTATACAAGTGCCAGTAATTGCTTTAATAAAACCATCTTTATATACAATAACTCTGGGAATTCAGTCAGCAAGACAAGTGGTAGTTTCGGTTCATTCACCATTTAACGGTTGCAGGAATATTGGCTAGTTAGAAACAGAAGATAAAAACTGAGCTATTTACTTTGTGCTTCTTCCTTTGAATTTTTATATGACTTTTCTTGTGGCTGGCAGCATCAGGCCTTTATATTCGCACTACAGAGAAATAACTTAAAAATTCTATATTCATCCTCTTTTTCTCCCCCCCAACCCCATCTTTTCAAACTAGAAAAATTTCATAGGGTATAAGTAATGCTCAAGAGTTCCTTCTAGGAATATCTTCAGGCTGGTTCGCTTAAAAATGGCCCAACACTTCTATTATATTTATCTACCTATACACACACTAAAGGTACATTAACATCATCCATATTTTATTACAGTCATTTGTCTTTGCATGGGTCTAGAATATGTGCAGGATAAGTTAGCAGAATTTAAGAGCATCCTTCCTGTGCATTATGCTCCGCGAAAGAACAGGCTTTGTACACGTTGCCAGTAAACATGCTGATAGCGCACTTTTTCCCCCCACACACAAAGCTTTCTGCTCTTTCACATACAGGCCAAAATTTGTCAAAGGGATGAATACAGTATACCTTGGATGGTATAGCTGCTGTTTCATTCATTATACCAATCCAAGAACAGAAAGCTAGATGACAAATCATGCATTTTTTTAAACTGAGGCAATTTACCTCAGTAACTGACTGCCTAGCCTCTGTTGAAAAGATGAAGGTAATTAAAAAAATAAAATGAAAAGGTGCCTTCTACTTCATCATCTTTTATTGTTATTCTTATTTTTTCTTCCACACAAGCATCTTAAAGATATACATCATAAATTTTTATGATTACGTGGAAAAAAAGTGGGTAATCCAAATGGGCAATAACTTTATAAATTGTTTGGAAATGAATGGCAAAAAGACAACTAGCGCTGCCGCATTTTAGATACACTCTTCAATAACATTAATCACTTTAAAAGACTTTTTTTTCAAAAGCTTATATTTGGAAATATTCAATACAGAAAAGTCTCTTTCTTTATATAAAATTGTACAGCCTCCTTTATTGCTCTTGGACTTATTCCACCTCTTACCTGTTTAGGGCATTTTGATGTACTTGGTCTTCATACTGGGCACCCCAAAGAAACTACCAGGGGAATTAAATCATACAGAGAAAGGAATTTCTGAGCATGCTACAGATTGTACTGCATAGAAACTTGCTTGATGAAATAGCCCTAAAACTTGGGTATGAAGAGCTTCTCTGCTCTTCAATCTGCTTTTAGCTCTGCCATGCGATATTACTTGCCATTTGTTTGTCTGGATGAATGAGTGACAAATCTGTACTGCAATGATATCCACACACCACCTCTACTGCGTCTTTAATATGGCTATAAACATATACCACAGGTTCAAGTAACCAGCAACAATATCCTGGTACAGAGAAAATACCATTTTCTCCATGCATCTGTCAAAGAGTGTCTAAAATGACCCAAAGAAAGAAGTTGCACAGGACATGACTGTTGACAGTAAGACCAGGAACAACTATTGCAGTCAGCCAAATTCCACATCCTTGATGACCTCAGCTCCCCTTTGCCTTCAGAGCAAAATTACCACCACCAAGTCACTTGCAGAAAGCCACTAAAAGACCAAGTAGGTCCGACTCAGGGTTAGAATTTAAAAAGAAATCTGCCTACCATCTGACTTTTGCCTTCTCTTTTGACCTTTCTTGATGTATTTGATTCCCGGTAGCTGGGATATGCTGAGGGAGGGTAAAAATTACACCACTACAAAGGCTCTGTGTAAGAAGAAATGCTGCCATTAATGAAAGATGAGCAATAGGGAAACTGCACGCTCCTCCCCATCACTGAAACCATGTTTCAAACTCAAGTTTTGTATAAAGCCAATCCCCCGAGAACAAGTAATGTGATCATGTTGTTCTGACAGAAAAGTGAGAAATAAGTGTGCTGTTCTGGTGGAAACCAGAAGAAATGGAAGTATTACACTTTTTTTTTTTTTCTGCTGAGCAAGAAACAAATTAAACAAAAAGTTCAGGATGTACAGGGCTTACTAGCAACTAAAAGAAAGACTTTTCGAAAGGGCAAAGAGGAAACAAGAGTGGAAAAAAAGGACTTTTTTAATAGAGCATAAGGTAAAACAGACAGCTGAAGGGCATTACAAGCACTGTACTAGCCAGCAGGTATGTAGGAATGGAAGTACCCTCAGAGAGTCTCATACAGAATGGGATTTTGTGGGGAACTTGAAGGCAGCAAGCTGGAGAACTAAAGGAAATGTCTGGCCAAGGACACTGGAGCACTCCCGGCAGACAGAAACACGTGAAGCAATGGAATAACCCAGTAAGCCTCTCCTCACCAGGCCCTGCCTCCTCTTCAAGGAGCACCAGGGTAACACGTTCCCGCTTGGCCTTGGTCTTTGGGGACTACAAGAGCATCAGCTCGGTGTTCTAAAGCCAAATTTTCATTTGACGGGCTGACAAACAAAACGATGCTTAACTGCTTCGTACAAGGGCTTCACAGCCCGTTGTTCACAACGGCTACACAAAAGCGATATTACAGATTTCATAATCCAGCTTGTTCCTTTGATTAATCTGCAAGACTGCGAAGCTAGGTAGAGTGGAAACACCCAACACTTTAGCTCATTTCTTACTTTAATCCAATATTAATTACTCATAGCAAATCTGTATTTTTAGCTTGAATAGGCTGAAATTCATGTTAGTTAAGAAAACATTCATCTGAACTCCACAAAAATCAGAGTGATTTCACTGTTCTTTAGACCCAGCTGTTAGTTCTTGTATGAAAAATGTGAGAGTAGTATTGAATTTCAAGTGTTTTTGTTTTACCAGATTATCATTTTTTTTTCCCATAGAGAAAATAATCTTAACAGGTTAAGACTCAAAAAAAAATGCAAATAATTGAAATGAAATTAAGTACCACCTCAGAGTTTAAACTAAGAATTAGAAGTATTATCCCTAGTTCTCTCTCTCTCTCCTTTTTTTTTTTTTTTTTTTTCCCGCTAAAATCAAGTCTAGAGAATTTTATAGCTTTTGTATTTTACTTGCTTTCTGGCTACATGAGACATCTGATGAATGGAGAAAGAGGAAGGGTGCAGGAGATCTGAAGGAGAGAGTATAAAGAGAAGCAGTCCATTAAACAAAAAAACAGATATGGCTATTTTAAAACCTATTATTCTAAGGATAATAAAGCACAACTAAGATTGATCTGCAGAAGATATTTAATGGAAGCTTTAAGAGACTTTGCATCTTACTTGATCAGAGTAATGCCATTCCCTGCCTCTTTGCTCACTTAGCTTGCAACATCTTAAGGAAACAAATACCACCAGAAATGCTGTTTTATCACAGAGGACCCAGGTATTGGGATTTGCGCTTAGGAAATTGCAGAAAAACAGATTCGGTTTGTCCAACCTGTTGAAGCATATAGAGGAGGGCTGGAAAACACTTAGAAATGTTTCCTATGCAACTCCTCTTGCACTGGAGACACACACACACACCCCACAGGTTTTTTTTTTTTTTTTTTTTTTTTTGGTAGATTCTACATGGCTACTTGTCTTCCTTCCAGACCATTAGCATAAGTGTATATATGTACAATGAAAGGGAAAATATTTGGCCTTCATAAAAGTTTTCAGTAGCTAATGCAGCTAAAACATCTCTATACTACAGCATTTACTTTTGAAGTCCCATCATCATTTGTGCTTCAAGCAATTTTAACTACTAGACTCTTTCTTCTAATGAAAATAGATACTTAAAAGGTCTGTATTAGCCTTGGGAAGAAGGAGATGCCTTAGCAGCAAGGCATAATTTTATGCTTTTCTGTCAAAAACATATCAACTAAACACAATAACTGCGGTCATTTGAAATTAAATATAGACAAGAGCCAGAGGGTCTGCATAAACATTGATAAATTTAATTAGATATGACTTTAATAACCACCTTTAAATGTCCAGTATTTTCTTTCAGGAACATCTGCGCCATTATTTTTCCATTAGATATGTAATGTTTTTCCTGTGACTAAGTACTGTATCAAGTGCATCGATTGTTTTCTAACCCTAGGAAAGTTCCTTTCAAACACTTACTTTTTGCAAAACTTTATTTTAGGCATATTCTAAAGCCCAAACCAGTTCACAAAGAGTTGGTATCAACTCCCAGCAGGCTCACTGAGCCTCCTCTAACTACTAGCAGTGAATTCACTACTAACTAGTGAATTCACTGCTGGGACAGGATTTAAAATCATTTCAGAGCATACTTCGTTCAATTTTTAATAATGTTTTACATTCGTCAAGTGTTTTGCAGTGCAGAGTTGCTGTTACAATTTCAAGCACCACCGATGCCAACTGGAACTGCCTGAAAAGTAGATTTCTCCCTAACACAAAAGATTTTCATACTTTCCTCAAGCTCATTTTTAAACCAAGTATTTCATAATCTTTCATCGACTACACTATATTCCTAATGAAACAGCTGGAATTCAAATATACCCAACATTCTATATTGCAGCCAACTTCTGTGCAAGTCTGTTACAGAATCATTGCTGTAATTTTTTTGATTAATTGCAACAGCTTTCAGGCCTGAAAAGACATTCAGTTGGAGATTTTTATGTTAAATTAACTCTAAAGTGGCCTTGGCTTAGCTGTGACTATCAGTGTGAACCTAATATTCCTCTCTCCTCATGTTCTACTACCTGGGCGCCTTTTATGCCTGTT
This sequence comes from Crypturellus tataupa, assembly GCA_034781795.1. NCBI lineage: Eukaryota > Metazoa > Chordata > Aves > Tinamiformes > Tinamidae > Crypturellus > Crypturellus tataupa. The sequence continues at coordinate 1,970,932 of JAWLRI010000924.1, read as the reverse complement.
GTGGTAATAGGTCAGTTCATAAAGTAACATTCACAGCTTGCTGTTCGTGCTACTACACAATTCTCTATGCGCTTTCAGTAAACTAGGAAAATACCTGTACAGACCCTCCTCCTAGCTCCTGGAAGGCCTGCACCAGGGCAAAACAGTCTGCCAGCAACTAATTACTGGGAATTACATGTTATTCCATTCAACCTTGCAAACTTGACATTTTTTGAGCATCCTGCTGTTCACCTCCCTGTGTAGAGGGATACTCCCACCAAATTATAAATTAATATAAATAAATATCTAGGCATTTGAGTGTTTCTGAGAAACATAGACCCACTGAGGAGCGTTACTTCATGATATAGGTGACAGACTTTATTATGGTCTTGCACAATTTTGAAAGCTGTCATGAGTTTTGTGCATACTCTTAAAACATGCTAGCTATTCAGTAATTTTAGGTTATCCCGAGTTGCTTAAAATTTTCAGTAAGTTAGGTCTTATTCCACTTGCAGTTTACATATTAATCTCCCAGAGTGAAGCAGTCGGTTTGGACTGTTGAGAGCATTGCTGGAATTCTGTATTCAGCAGCTCTTTGGACCATTTACATCGCACTGGGGTGCTCTGCTCTTCAGCATAGCTGGGCAACCTGGGGGAAATTTGGTCTTTACAAGAGCAGTGGGATTTGTGCATTGCCTGATTCTCACAAAGAGCAGAGAGAGAAAGGGGAAGAAGAAAAAAAAAAAAATTGTTGCCTTGCTGCATTTAAATGAAATTTACTTTCTTCTAATGTTTCTGGATAGTTTTTCCTGTTACATGAGTGCTCATACAAGGTCAGAGACGTGAATTGATTTTAAGTTACTAAAAATCGTAAACCATAAGAAAGATTTTTTTGATAAAACATTCTGTTTTAATTAAAAAAAAATTAGCCTATAAGAAATCCAATTACAGTAATTAATTGTCCTTTTCATAAAAAGGTAGTTTGTTTAGTCAAGACATTAAAAAGTGCATTTTTCAGTTACTTATTGATATCAACAATTAAAGGTACTGAAGTGAAAATTTTCAAGAAGTTGCTTCTTAAAGCATTTGTACATGTGAGAGTATTGCATATTTTTGTTTCATGCCACAGGACAAAGTTTTTCCCCCTTTCTCTCCCTTCCCTTCTTTCCTCCTCCTTTTATTCTCGTCTCGCTACAGTCTTTACCTCACTTAAAGCAAAAGTTTAGATTGTTTGAAGTCACCACCACAAAATTGGTCTATGAAATTTCAGCCATTTCGTGGCACCCATGATTTTGCATTATAAAGCAACTGTGCACTACCCATGTTGGGTAGATCCACCCTCCTCAAATACTCAGAAAGTGTGCACAATATATGGCATACATCAGTGCAAATCAAGATGAACCTCAGTGAAGTCATGAAGATGAAAGCTGTCTAATTGGCAACATTTTTCCAGTATAGTGTAAACAAATAAATCAAATATATATATTTGCTTTCAAGTCAGAGTCTGTAGATTAGGTTTTAAACATTATCATGGCAAGTAATAGGAAAATAGTTGGAGGTTTAGCAGTCATTAGAATTCTAACAATTCATTAGTTTTGCTAGACTTATACTCCTGTTCCTTGTTAACAATATACCTATTGCAAACATATTTCATCTATTCATTTGGGTAATGACGCTTAGTCTCAGACATAATAAATAATTTTAGACATTTATGTTTTAAGCTTGTGTTATTTCTCTTGAGATTTAAATTGTCATGTCTATATAGAATTTTTTCCCTTTTAATGACAGTTTTTCAATATCAAGGCACAAGGAATTTTTCGCTCAGTGCTATATCATTATTAATAATTCAACAATCAAAACTTAGGTTAGGAAAAGCAGGAAGACATGTTCTAAGCCAGAAATCTAGAACACCATACTGAAAGATATATGCTTTGTAAAGAAATGGTCTTCATTTGATGAAACGGAAAACCAATTTAGTTTCAACAAGTCATTAGTTGGTCATAAAATGTATAACTCTTTGTGTGGGAACGTATCAGATAAGCTGCAATGTTATGTCTTCATTATTCTGCTAAGCCTGAAGATAATTTGTTTAAAACCCTGCAGGAATCCACCTGTAAGCGTGGGAGTAAAGAAAAGAGCCAGCAATCAAGTCCAAGAAGTATTTTTGGAAACTTTTTTGTAGTATAAACCTATCAAGAAAGCCAACAGTAATTCCTATACTGAAAAAAGCACTACAAATCTGTATTTTAAATAATTATAAAATTTTTTACAGCAGAAAATTGTATTCTGCCAAATGAAGCTGAGGCACACCAAGAACATGATTAAAAACAAAAAACAAACAAACAGAAAAAACACACCCTTATTCCCACAATTTCAACTCTTGTTAACAAATCTGATATACTATTTTCCAAACAAGTCCCAAAGAAACAGATAATCACAAGAAAGTTGTAGATGTTAGCCCTCTTAAAGATAGTCTTGTCCTCCTTAGAGGAGGAACCTTAGAGGAGGAATATAATGCGTTAAGAAGATATTTTAAATAGGAAGATGGAAATGTGAATATATAATTAGAAAATAATGAGAATTATCATTTGATATCGGTGAGGGAAAGGAAAACATCTGCTATGCATTTTTAATGATTTCAGGAAGGGTTTTTAATCAACAAGGGGAAAACTGATTTAGCATAAAATCTCAAAGTTCTTGACAACATTCTGTTTTTTTCACAGTTTAATTAATGGCTGTTTCTCTCATTTGGTACTCTTTTTTCCATCTTTTGGAACCAAATACTTCCTACCAGCTCTTTGCATTTGCAATTCCATCATGTTTTACCTAAACAGTTTCCATCTTTCAAGACTACATGGAAAACACAGGACTTTTTCCCCTACACATAAACATCTCACAAATACCTCTTGCTTAAGTTGCAAATTCATATCTGTGTGTGTTTTTAAAAATCAAACTCCTCAAAGAAAAACATAGAACTTCAGCTTTCTTCTTACAAGTGCATCTAATTACAATATGCATCTAATTTCAGACCATGCAATGCATCAATTGTTTAGTTCTTGTAGGGAGTAAAATAAAAGAAAAAACTTTTTTTTTTTAAACTTTAATCTGTGGATGCATATCCATTTCTAATTTTACAATAGTATCTTGCATATAATGATTTTTTCCACGTATAGAAGATGTAATCTCACTTTCACAGTGGGATAGGCAGGAAGGAAGGAAATATTTTGCTTTAAAAAGCAAGATTCTGTTGATATAACAGAGCTCAAAAACTCTGTTTTTTTTCATGTAGATAAGCATTAATATTTTTACCACCACAGACTGCAATAAGTCTTAATTCTTGGATAGTGTATCACCTCTTTACATTGTGGAGAAAGTCAAAGGGACTATAAAAGTCCATGTAAGAACAAATAATGTCTTCCTAGTTCCTCTCTATGGGATGAAGAGTTTTTCATGAACAGTAGTCACGATCTGCTCTTATAAGTTAAATTTGAGGCTTTTTTTCTGGCAAGTGGTCACATTAAATTCCCTTAGTTCTGCAGTGATGACTGAAGACAGTCCTTAACAAAATATCTGCAGTGTAGCCAAGACTGAATGACAGCTAACTACAAATAATATATCTATACGTATATTTACACATATATTTTTGTTCCTAATGTTTGGAATAAAATATCCTAAAAACAAGCCTATTAAGCACCACTTGGGTTTTAAATTGTAAACACTCTCTTTCCCACCCTCCCTACCCCCAAGTCTTGGAATAGTAAGGGTACTATATGGAGATGATAAAGTTTTTTGTTCATTTGAGGCTTTCTAGAGTATGGGGTCAATTGTCAGAAATTTGTCATTTCCACAGTGCTTTTGATTTCATGCTATTTGTGCATTACCTCCCAGCTGCACAACAGATTTCTACACTGTCCTGTATTCCTTTCTTTTAAATCCACCGTACTGTAACAGAATCAAGTGGATACCATTCTGCATTTTTGTGTTTGTTATTTAATGATAGTGATACCTTGTTGAGACTTCCAGAGAGGGACTGTGAATTTTATTTCCATAGCTGATGCATGTTGCAGGCACATCACTTAAGTGCCTCTCTATTTCTCCCCAAAGAAATAGGAAGATTTTATTTCCGCATATATTTTCCTTCTGAAATATATCACAACAGTCTGTCTTCATTTAATGGCACATTGAAGATTTACTTCCTTTAGAAATACATTCTTACTGAGTTCAGAGCTATGCACAGTGCAAGACTTCAATTTCACTATCCAAATATTATTTCCCCTCTCTATATGGAAAACAAACCAAAACACCAAACACACCAACATAACTTCAGTACAGATTCCAGAATCAATACTTGTCAGAGTAACAGGTTCCATCGTGTCCATCTTATCTCCCCAGGTTAATGACTTGAGAGCTGTGCAAGGAGTTTTGCGCCTACCCAAAACAACTTCAGCAAATAATTTTGCAATGACTAACAGCAGCAACAATTCTGTGTTTGTGCAAAGAAAGCCAAAGTATAAAGGCAGAACTTCTGCAGCAAGGTGAGGCATGATCACGTTTCTTTTCACACCTACCTGGAGAAGAACATAGCAATTTTACCTGGGTGACGTCAAAAAGCTTGTTCAGTTCAAAAACAGACTGTAAGGATGAACATGCATTATACGGCGCAGGGGCAGAAAGAGTATTTTTAAGGTCTCCTTTTTAATGAAATACTCACTTGTCTAAATGTAGAGCACCAGCTATGATGCTGGCAAATGTATGTCATTGTTTCCCTGAGGTCTTAATGTCTATAACTGTAAACCACTTCTTGCTTCATATGTCAGCAGTAATCTCTTTGGAGCAGTAACTGTACAATGTGTGTTTGACCAGTGAGGTCCATATTCATGAATAAAACACCTTAGGTTGCAGAATTGAAAAGAATGCTACATAACAAAAAACTGCCCAGCAACGTAAGGGTAGGCTGCTGAGAACGGTCAAACAGGTAATTCTGATAACAGTATCTTTTTTCTATATATTATTGATATTTTATATATTTAGATTCCATTATTTACTATATTTATTAAAAATCAGCATCAAACACGTCATATATGGAAATTATATCTGCATAAAAGAGAATAACTACTTTTACACAAAATAATGAATACTTTTCACTTTTGTGTTTCAAAAATTTTCTAGTTAAGTTTTTCCCCTATGCTTCCCCATCTCAGCTCGCAACTGTTTGAGTTTCCTGGTTGTTGGGTGCTGATGTGTTGGGGTTCACACTGAGCTCTTATTTACTGAGATGAGATTACAAAAGATGGTGGTGTACTGCTTGCCACACCTATCCCGGCAATCTAAATAAACTATTTGTTCATCATTAGGTGAAAGAGATGAAAGTAATCTGAAGAGTTTATAATACTGGTTTCATTCAAAAGTGCCAGCTGGTTTTAAGCACCAGAGAAACTTTTTATGAATAGGTCCAGATGACAATTATGAAACACATACAATGTGTATTAAATGAATATATATTAAACTTAGAAAAGGGCATGGGCTACACAAAAGTCTGCTCACAACATCACTGAAGCTCTAAGTGTGATTCAGCTGCTTATTTTACACCTCTGTAAATAGAGTCAGTAGCTTTCCTTAAATCTCTAGACTGTCAGCGTGACTCTCTAATCTTCTGAAAGACTCTCTTGAGCATTACAAATACTTCCTTTCCTTCAACAGTCTGTTAGAGGATATAATGACCAAAGGGAACATCTTAGAAGTCAGCTGAGCCAGGGGATTACAGCTCACTGGTCCAGCACAGACGGAGCATCCTCTTGAACTCCAAGAGCGAGACAACTCCAGGAACACATTCAGCAGTTTAGAAATAAAATCACTATACCCAATGCTGAAAATATCCTCATGTTAAGTTTTAGTTTCTCAAAGCTCACCTATGGCTCATTTATGGCCCAACAGCACAACCTCTTGCAAAATTATTCGCGTTCATATAAAAAAGCCTAAAAGGTATGGGAATTTATCTTCATTTACCTAGCATAAATAGCTACCGGGGCAAAAATAGGTCTAAGTTTATAGCATATTTGCCTATCTGAGCAGTTGAAAACCAGAATTGGATGTTCAAAATGCATTTTTACCGGTTATATAATACTTACCACATGAAGCTTTCTAATTTTGTGATACACATATTAATATGCTCATTTTCTAAAAGTGTTTTATGTTACTTGCAGATGCCTGCCCAGTATACAAATTTTAATCTGAGGTTAATTCAAAGCTTTTCATTTTTTCTTTTTCAGTATATGGGTTTGCATATGTATTTGTTTGAATATGATTTATTTCTTCTGCCAGCAATAGAAACAGATATATTAACTGTTATTTTGGCATTACCCTACAGGGCATTTATTTGAGTTTATAAATATATTCTCCAGGTCTTTTACACTGTATTTACACTGGTGGTCTGTTTTCTCTGTTAAATAGTGCAAATATTTTAATTGTAAAGCTATTTTTAAAAAACAATCACAGGTCCTGATTAAATATTAACTCAATTTCTGGGCTAATTCAAATGAACACACATTGTGAACATAGCTTGTATTGCAAGTGTATTGTAATGAGTTTTCTTTCTCTTGACTGGATTGCAAATGGGTCTTAAAGATCTTTTTCTGGATCTACTGGGAAATCTAGGAAATCACGTCATCTTGCTGTTCTACCTGTGAAGTGCACATAAGGAGAGATTGCTCTTTTGTGAAATGTTTTGTTGTTCTTTCATATTCCACACATTTGTTGTTTCTTCTTTAAAACTAATTCTTCTGCTTCTCAGCACCAAAATGTAAAGCACTTAATTTTTAAGACAGACTTGATTGTCCTGTCCTTCAGATGGAAAAGATCTCAAAGGGGCCACCATGAAGTGGCCATACTCAAATTTGATGTTTGAAGAGCTTTGTGGCAGGCAACATACACTTGTCTTTCAGTTTAGCTACATCTCTCAAACTTTCTCAATACTGGTTCTCTACTTAAAAAATAAAGTACTTTTCAACCTAATGTAGAAAAAGGGAAGTGTAAAGAAACCTTTCAAAGCCAGGTTATCCGTAGTTTCTCTGGGGACGGTAACGCTGGCAATTTTTGACCTCAGAGCAGCCAGCATGATAGCAACACAGTGTTGCAAAACCTGTAGGCAGTAAATAGCTACACGACAGAACATATGTTTCTGAAAAGAGATTTATTGCACTGAAGCATGGAAATGCCTTCATATATAACTCTTGGGCTTCATCTGTGTATTTTAATTGAGTGCAAATGCCAAAACCAAAATCTATTTGGAGCTTCTAGTGTTGTATATGAGTTTCCCCAGGTGATAAATGTGATGTGATAACATGTCACAATAGAAGGAAAAACAGGAAATGTTCAAAGAACCGTTGAGCAGAAATACTCCAGAGCAATATATATGCGCTACTTTGCACATAGTTTAAGCTGTTTACTAATTGAAACATGATCTGTTCTGCCAAATGTTCCTCTATGTTTTTCATGATGAAATCCTTCAGAGACGTCATATCCTTTATGAAACAGTGTATACAACACAGGATGAACAAAAACATTGCTGAATTCCTATCTGCTCTGTGAACTTCAGTATGATTACCTATAAAACATCAAAAAGAATCTCTCCTCAGAAAATGGAGCACTATCAAAAGCCAAGGGGTGATTGGGTTTAACAGTTATCCATCACTAATGCTGCAAGAGATCTCGTCACTACACAAACAGAGGATAAAAGAGTAATTTAGAAATAAGTGGGGTCATGTAATATGATGCTTTATATCAGTATGGAATTGGAGTCAATGATCCAAGGTGCTATTTCAAAGGCTATTTGATATGAACGGACAAAAAAATGCACTACAATATGTGGTTTATGCAAAATACTGTATAGACACTGTAGATAGTGTTAAAATTACATTTCAATAGCATCAACAAAAACAAACACCCACACAACAACAAAAACAACAAAAATAATTACAGTGGGATTGGCTAGAGTTGCAAATGCTTATAAAGACCTAGTATGCCCAAATAAGCTAAGTGTTCAGACCTGCAAGATTTTGGAAGACATTTGAAAACTGTAAGAGGTAGAAGGTATGCATTTAAGAACTATGGAGAAGAATCAGTCTTGATAAATGGAGCTAATCACTTGGGAAAGTCTTTAGCTCTGACACCCTGTGTGCACATAAGACTTACATTAAGCAAAAGTAATTAGATCTGTGACACCAATGACCAGGATCAAAATAAGAGACACCTGATGCACATATGCAGCTGGGGAGAGAGAGGAGGGGGGGAGGGGGACCAAAAAAAAAAAAAAAAAACAAAAAAAAAAAATAAAAAAAAAAAAAAAAGGAGCTTTTGTGAAACCCCATGTACTCAACAACATTTTTGAAGATGGGCTATACTGACATTCTGAAGCACACAGACCAACCCAAGATCATATGAAGTTGGTGTCTGTATTTCAGAGGTAGCTATTAGTAGAATTGCTGAACTAATTAAGATGAAAAATAAACAGCACTACTTCAGGGAAGGAAAAAAAAAAAAAAAAGTGGAGAGTTTAAAAGAAAACTATTGCACTACACTTCATACACCATTAAATTAATGCTCTGTTGAAGGTTATCAATCTCTACTTGACAGAAACCTTTTTGCCTGTTTATAATGCCTGTGAAACAAAAGCTTGTGCAAGCGTCCCACCTCTTCCCACACGCTCTGCTACCAAACTCCCTGACCATTGACCTGCACTGCTTTTGGAGGAAGGGAGAAGGGAATTGTGCATCTTAACAGGGCCTTTCACAAAAGCAGATATATTGCAACAGAATTATTTCCCAGGACTAGGGATTTGATTGTGAAGGAAAAACACTCTCCCACTTATATCCCACTAAAATCCATAATATATTCGCTCATGCTTTTCAGAGATCTCTGCAAAGAATATATTCTTTAAGCTGTTGTGTCCTCTACATTTCCCTGAAGTTGCTCAAATCCAATTAGTACAAACAGAAGAAGTGATGATGCTTAAATTTTTATGTCAAGCAAAATATAAAAATAGAAATCAACTCTGTTTTACCAGGATTGAGTTATTACTTGAATCAAATCTGAATCCCAACTTTTCCCTTTGAGATTAGCCTTGGGGCTTACTTCTAGACCCCAAGGATATCCTCAGATTTCAGAAAATATAGTTTTGGAACCATCATTATAATGGAGGTATAAGTCTAATCTGCCATTTATCTTTAACAATAGAGAATAAATTCTCTGACAAACTGCATAGCTTCTGTCAACAGTTCAACCATGATGATATATCAGCCAATTATTGGACTTCAGAGCATTATGAGCAACAGCTGACTCACAAGATAGAAACTTCTCTATCCTCTTAATCTCAAGTATCCCAGTGGATTAACCTACACAACAGGTTTTATGGAATGTTCTTACTGAATAGGTCCCTTACATATTGATTAGATCCAGTTAACAACTTGATCCTAAAAAATACTGATATCCTTTGAAAAGTTCAAGATACGTAGAGAGTTCGAGACATCCCAGTTCTCAGAGGTAAAGTAGCTGACTGAAATTAAAGTGCAGTAGAATGAATAATAATAGGGTGTAAAAAAGGCTTGCTAGAAGTTGAAACCTGTTGACAAAGAAAGGCCTCAAAGGGGAGTTAGCAGTAATAGGAGATGATAAAGTAACTAGAAACTTCTATAAAATTAAGGTTTTCCTTGTTGCCTGCCTGGACATCGTTAGCTAACTTAGAAATCATTTTGGGTTGTACTTAGTTCAAGAAGCCCAGCTCTGTTGCATAGAGCTGATAAATCAAGCAGAACACAAACTTCCTTAGAACAGATTTGCCTTGAATTCTCCTCTGCATTTTTGCCCAAAGCCTGTCAAGTCATGTACACAAACCCACATCCAGGTAGGGACTTACTTCGTAAGCAAGGTATTGTATCAGTTAAAGATAGTGCATTTCTGATGGATTCCAGTTGTTTTACAAGTACAAAATCTTTCCATCTTTTCCTACAATTTTATTTCTCATGGTTAAAAACTACAAAATAATTATATATATATGCACACACATTTTTATATGTGTGTATATGTATACATAAAATGACTGGGAAATTCCAATACGATACTAAAGACATAATCGGAAATCTTTTTTAGCCCCTGCCTAACACTGTAATTTTCTAAGTCCCAGTGTTCAAGATCCTGTTATTGGAGTCTGCCTACACTTCACGTGACTGAGACGCCACCAGTAAAGCCATGATCCCACCTAGTTGCCTAGCTCTTAGAGCAAGGACTTCAAACAGGTCACCCCACTCACCAGCCAGTCTATTGACTCACATTGTAAAAAGAAATATACCCCTCTCCTCCATGAGAAGAGAAGAATAAATAAAAGCCAGACTCTGAAAGATAAAATATCAAAGATAGATATTTCTTGATAAAGAAGCCAAAAACACCTTTTTTTTTTTTTTTTTTTTTTTTTTTTTTTTAAGATTTAACAGTTTCTGCATACCCTGTACAGGGAATCATTTGGCAGTAGCGTGCGAGACATTTGTTCAAGTTTCAGCTTATCTTTCCTTTGGGCCTCTGACAGCAGTAACTGATGATACTGAGTCAGCCCTCCCTGCCACATCAGCCAACAATTGTAGTGTCCTCACAGATTCCCTTTTCCAAGATCCTTTCACCCCACCATAAATCAAACCACTTTTCCATTTCTGTGGAATATTTACAGAAAGAGAGTCTTCTTATGAAAGTGTACGTGAGGTAACTTCGGGGGAGAGGAATTGTGAATAATTAAGAGAGGTGAACAATTTGGGAAAGCAGTACCACCAGCAGATTTCCAGAAATTCCCCCAGACTCCTCATACACCACAGACTCCATAGCATCTTTCCAACTGATGAGTGCCCCGACTCATCAGGGTCCTTTTTATTCATCAATAGCCTCAAAATCTTCTTTGTTGACGGGGGGTGTGGGGGGGGGAACTTATTCTCCAAGTCCATAACATAACAAAGTTATTTTGTCTTTATCCTTGTGACAGTGAATTTCAATTTGGCTTACACCATTGAAAAGCCTTGAACCAGCATTTAGGAGAGGAGAGTCTTAAAACTCATTTTTCTCTAGTACCTAGAGGTCTAGATTAAGGCTGTAGGGCAATGGCTCTCTTCACTGGAGACTGATGTACCGGAACCCACTTTTTCAAAAAGCTTGTCTTTCCTAAAAAGCTCCCAGAACATAAAGAATCTGGGAAATAGAACAATGATTATACCAAAGACGCTAATTCATTTTTCTTCTTTATCTGAAAATATTCAAACCGCTCTGATGATTTCGCTCACTCTAATGCTTTAATTTCACATGTCATAAATGAAGAACAAGAGAAATCATGACATTATATCCCAGCACTTTAAGCACTCACCTACAGGAAACAGCAGGAGGTCTACTATTGAAAATTGAACTTTATTACTTACTCATAGGAACAGCTGAAAATTGATTCTACAGTTTTAGCCAAAGCACTGAGCTTTTGGACAAACTTAAAGCCATGGTTTGACTTATAATCTAAGCAGCTTTGATAAACCAGATTGCCAGAAGAACACATATCAGAGCCTAAATGCCTCTCAAAAGATTCTTTTTAACATGTTTCAGTAAGCACTAAACAAAATCAATGCTTAAGCATTCATTCTTTTTGCAAACTTTAACTTTTCCTAGTGATCATAAAGAAGATTGTGCTTTTGTTTTTCTATTTGTTTTCAGGTTTTTGGATGAGGTTGAGTTCTGAGCCAACTATTTTGTTTCAACTGCCCTAAAACAGCATTGGACACGCACACAAAACAACCACAGTATTACCTTTCAACAGGATTAGCATATGGAACGAGAACAGAAGAGTTGCACTTCACTGAAACTCTACTTAAAAATAACTGTTATTCTCCATTCAGTATCTCCACTAACTTGTTCCTTCTTTTTTACCTGGAAACAAATCCAAATCTTTACCTTGATATAAGTGCATTTCTAGCTCACTAGTGGAACGTAAAGGTCAAGTTCTTCTACACTGATATTCACAAGAATACAGGGAACATTTCAAATAACAAATTCTTTTGTTCACCACTGATGCACAGATAAGCCTGCCTCCTCATCTTCCCCAGCTCTTTCCTTTGTTTTCTGGAGGAACCTTGCAGCATATATCACTGTTGTGCTAGCATGCTACTGGGCATTATATGGGCAGGTCCTTCATTTTCTTGAAGACCATCGTGCACATGAATACCTAGTGGCTTATTCTATGCTAAATTTCTTTGGTATCTATATAGCTTCCATTTATGCCACTAGTCAGAATTACATGTGTTGATTTTTCATGATGCTCCTCAAGTGTTTGCAAAGTACATTCCTATTTTAAAAGATGATAACTGAGGCAAGAAACTTAACAGCTTGACCCAACAGGCTACTAGGGTCTACCATGCAAACAAGACCAACATTTTCATCTGCTTTTCAGAGAGCCCTATCATCAGTTTATCTAGGTTTGATTCCAAGCACCCTCAGACTATCCTTAAATTGTTTTCCCTCACAGTAGCCTCATAATTGGATTGCAGCATTGCAGACTAGGTTCAAGTCTCTTCCTGGGATGTTCCTAGGTATTTCTACACAGAAGTTAAGATGCAAGCACGGCTCTTTCATTTGCATATGTAAACCAATTTGAAAAGCACAAATACAATTACTATCACTGTATCAGTACTTAGCCTGGGACTACTGCTGTTGAACAAACTGAACTATGTGCTACCAAAGCAGGGATGATCAGCAGGTTCTAGGTAGCCAATTTTAAATGAAATTATGTACACACATATAAAATTTAACTGTATCCAGTCTTCTTAGCAAAAGAGGAAATTAATTTTTAAAAGGTATTCCAGATAAAATCTTGTAAAATAAATGCACGTGAGCTTGATATCTCCACTGGGCAAATTAATAGATACCACCATAAAGATAAAAATCCACAGAAACTAGGTTAAATGTGGTATCAGATACAGTCAGAAAAGCTTTTGAAAAGTGAAATAATTCCATTAGGCTTGTGAAGTAGCATTTAAAATAATTAGCATAAATATGGGAGATCCTGTTCACAAAGTCAGCTACAAGGCTTTCAGTGAGTTTGCTTCAGCTTTCAGAGCCTTTGGCAGGTAGTTATGGGCTAAAAAGGAGGTCCTCACATGAACACACAATTTACTGAAAGACTGGATGGACTGAATTCTCCTAGCAGAGAAGGACTGCTAAGACAGCTTCACATATGTTGGAGTACATGCTGTCTATCTTACAAACACATACAATTTGTAAGACCTGGAAAGAAAAGGCGGGGAGGGGGGTCTAAAATAGTCAAGCGATAAGAGTTGCTGATGAAATTACACTGTTCAAAAAAGAATAGTCGAAAGCTGACTGCAAAAGTCAAAAAAATGAGTGACTAGATAATAAATTGGCAGATGAAATTCAACATAAGTGTCAAGTGATGCATGTGAGGAGAGAAAAAAAATATTCTTTATATATGATTGGTTTAGCACTTCTAAGGAACAGAATTTGAGGCTATAAGAGTTCCAACAAAACAGTAGCTTAAAGTGTAATAGTGGTCAAAATAAACTAAGCAATTGTTATGAAAGATGCTGCAGTTGACAGAACCCACAATGAAACCACTGAGATCTCAAAAACAAACAGCTCTTAAAGGCCCAGAGGCTGAAGGACTAAAAATAAAGGATGAGAAAAATCCACGATCTAAAGGCAGCTGTTTTCAGAGTACATTTGAAGTCAGCTGCATAATATGATTTCTCAGTAACCATACTGTTAACATCACCACAGAAAAACCTGGCCTACTAAAGAGCAGCTTCTTTTAATAGATACAGGACAAGGGCTAGCTATGGTCATAGACGCTTGCCCGTGCTCCTTGAGCAGTGATCACACGGCAGAGTTACATGAATAACGTTATATTTCTGCACAAGATCTTAGAGAATTCATTTTTTAAACGTTTTCATCATTTGGTACCTGGTGGTCATGACTGATCCTAAAGCATGATTAGGATAGAAGGAGAGTGTCTCTCAAGCAGAGACTATTTCCCTTTAAGAGCTAGAAGGGAACAACAAGGACTTACTTTGTTTTTGGTACTCAATTTGTCATGCTTAAGTAAATTGTTGTTTTAAATTCTGTTATAATTAGTTTCTAGAGCCATAAAATGTGTCACATAGGTTTGGTCTTCCAATTTTTTTTTTTTTTTTGAGAAGGATATACTTCTGTGTTATTTTCCCTTGCCATTTTTACCAATCCTAAAATGAATTTTACTCCTTACCCCGTGAATCTTTCTGTAGTTACCCATCTACTCCTCCTACTTTGACACTGCAAGATTAAAACTAGCTGGAGCTACTAATATAAACTAGAAAAGTCCTGATCCAAATCATAATGCTGTTGGATGATCAAAGTGACTTTATACCTCTACAGAAAATACAGTCCTTTGAACATTTCAAATTAAATGTAAGTAGACCTTTTAAAGTATACATCCTTGTATTAGTTTATGTGCTATCAAACATATGCGTGTTCCACTGACAAGTCATTGGGCTGCATTTTGTTCCCTCGGATTGATAAAATGCGTGTTCCTTAACACTTCTCTTTGAATTTGTGTAGCCTATCAAGAAACCTAGTAAAGTAAAAAGACTTGGCTCTTTTCAGTGGAAAATTTACCTCTGACTAACCCGTGTGACGAAAAAGAGAAGTAAAACCAAAAGAGCTTACGTTTTCACGCGTACTTAACGGGGATCTAGAAATAGGAAACATCTCACAATTCCTTATCTGAACAAGTAGACTGGATACTTAAGCAAACCATTAGCCCCTTGGTGTTCCACCATGGGCACATCCTACAGCTTTCTCTTCTAGGATAATGTATCAATTTCCAGTTATTATTATGTTACAAATTCCAGCTAAATAAAATTCCCCAGAAGAACAGTGGTAGCAGAGAGTACATGTAAGGTCACAAATTGTCCCTAGTATTTGCAAAATACTCAAACGTGCAAAGACTTAGAACCAACAGGCAAAACCTCTAGCAAATGTGTTTTCCCCAACGTTAAAAATAGTAAACCAAAGCGAAGGAGTAGTTCAAGCTATCTTGACCATGAGATACATCTCATTCTGCTACTCTAGGTATAGTAATCTCTGCAACTACCCTTATCTGCCAGAACCTTTGATCAAATCTACAGGACATGCAGATCTGGAAGTTATATTTTGTTATAAAACATGAGCAATAAAATTAAGTGATTTTAAAAGAAACAAAAAAGTACAGAAAAAGATATATTTAAAAAAATATATGCTGCAATGCTAGATAACCATATTTTTTTTTCTACTAACCTCCTTTGCATGCATTATTTTAACTTCCTTTTCACTTTCTTGTGCCCTGACAATAAGACACCATCATACAACCCAAGTCAAGACAGAGCCCCTGATGCTGTCCCACAGGCCCAAGCAAAGCCACTGATATGTGGAAATAACCATTTAAGTTATGCGGCTGTGGGAACCAACACTGGTTGAGTACAGCGAGTAATCAGTGCATCTGGCTAATCAATGCAGTATTTTTATCAAGCTCCCAACTCCATTTTAAATATAGAGTTTCTTCCACTTTCTCACTTCTACATTGGACTAAAGACCCAGGATGTGAACAGTGGCAAAGATAAATACAAGTCTCACTCCCATCAAGTAGCACCTTGCCAGCAAAGTCACCTAGCAGGAAACCAAGATCTGCTGACAAGGGCTGATCAGGAGCCATAGGACAGAGGACTCTCAGGCTACAGTGTGACAGCTGCACAGGTATAACTTGCTCTCTGTCATGTCTCCAAAGAAAATTCTCTCAAAATGTGCACTAGATCTGATGAAAAATAAGTCTGCCTTTCTCCTTCCTGGAGAAAGCTGACCCAGACTAAGTGATGCTGGGTCTTGGGAAATCTTATTTTCAATTATTCTTGCATCTTTTGCTGTCATCATCATTAGTAAGTTATGGCATGCTTAGATTTTCTGCGGAGAATACATTTACTGCCATTCATCACTAGGATTTATGAGGATCCCATAACAGCAATTAGTAGTTACTGTTCAGTCATCTGCCATCATCAAAATGATACAGCCTGTAGAGTGGAACTACTTTGGGATCTGCAATTATATTGTTTATTCGATAATCATACTTGAAAAGAAAGGAAAAAAAAGATTATATTAGGGTCCTTCATATATTTTAAGAAATTCATAATTCTTGGCCAGGTAAAAGTTTTAACACCAAGTGTACCTCTCAAGAGGAAAGAGGGTGGTAGTAGGAAGCGCTATCAACTCATTCCTATCCAGAATTCAGAAATATGAATGGATGATCAGCTTTCCTTTTAAGTAATTCTACTGCCAACAGTAATGTATACTGCTACCAAACATCAGATCTGAATATAAATGCCTTACTTGTTATTCATTCCTTGGTTAAACAGAAGTTGCGGGATGCATAATTTGGTGTATAAACTTGTAGTGTTGGTGGGAAGATACAGATGTGATAGCGCTAAGGGAAAAGGGAGTTGTTTCCATGCCTCCAGAACCAAAATCTGTTCTTCGGAGCGGTATTTCAGAGAGATACAGAAGAAAACATAAAGGTTTATGTCATAAAGTTTCTGTGGTGGTATTCAAAGGACAATTTAAATCTTGGCATTCATAAGCTGAAAATAAGTAACGGAGCTTTCATACAAGAATGAGTCTTCATCATATATTCTGTAATACATAATTAAAACCTCTAATAAGTACAAGACACTTTTAATCAGTTATCTCCTGTCAAGGCAGGCTTCATGGATGTAAAAATATCTGTTCAGCAAGCTTATTCAAGTGGCAAAGTAAATCCCATGGATGCTGGTAATAAAAGAAAATACATGCAAAAGCCTCACAGTATCAGCTCTCTGCAGTACTGCAAAGGACTGCCTCATGCCGTACTGCAAGCGTGTGGGCGGCTGATCCACATCAATAATCATCAAAACAGCACAGCTTCTCCGGTAGACTCAACAAATCAAGGGAAGGTTATCACTCCTAACCGGAGCTGGAAGCGACGCATACCTTATAAAAACACACTGTTTTACATGAGCAAATCAATTCTAAGCCTCCAAAACCATCACTGAAATAGCTCGTGTGACCTTCAGTTTCCAATTTGCAAGTATTTTTAGCAATCTATAACTGTCATAATTGATGAAACTTTCTGCAACCATACTTAAAAGCTTTGTAAAGCTTCCATTATTCCTGAGTAATTGGTAATAATGTGCTGTTGTGCTAATGGGTGCTTATGCGTGACTGCAATATTAAGAACACACTCCTCACTTTTAAGCATTTTATTTCTAAGAGGAAATTAATATATTAATTTTCAATATTTTATAGTTGGTTTACCTTGATGCCATTTCAAAACTTTAAATCATTTTTTTCCTTTGTTATATATTTTTCTAAGCATAAAAAAAAATTCCACAGAGAATTCATCTGCTTTCCTGACCAAAGAATAATTTTAATGAAATCTGTAGCACGAAAGAAGTGTGTCAATAGTGAAGCTGCCATATAAATCATTACAGTACAAAGTTAATAAGTATAGTTAAGAATGTTAAATTTGAGCATTTACAACAAAGTTAAACATAGTCCTGCTTTTAAAAGCATATTACTATAACCTAAGGAAAGTCTATAATTTAACAGGGAAGAAGTTATTGCTAAAGTTAAAGGAGACCCAATATGTAATCAAAACATTTCCTCTCTCAATTTTCCTCATCTTAACGTTCATTTCTTTTCTTCCAAGGACATTTGAAAGTAATGTTGTTTACCAAGGAATTATATAAAGAGTCTCTCCGTAAAGCACAAAAATACAAGGTAAATTTTCTTTGAGAAACTGCCTATTGCATAGTAAGTGCGAATATCAAATATCAGATCACATACACACGTCCCAGTTCACATTTACTGCACCTTAGGGAAAAATCTCACAATAGAAAGCAATTATAGAAAAGCGTCATAGGACTAGGGATACATCATATATGAATACCGTAGATATGAATACCGTAGGACAAAAAAATCTCTAACTATAAGACATTCAGAAACAGCCCTCCAGGGTCATTTAAAAATAGAGGCTAATTGCTTCTACAAAAGAGCTTATGTGGTATCGCATCCTATGTCACTGTTGCTGGCAATCAACAACCCCAAATATCTTCGGTACTGATAAATCCCCAAAAGTTGGACAAAGGAAAACAACAGTCGAACAGATCTGATGATAAGCTCTTCAGGAGGGAGGCACCTCCGTAAATTAGGCATCGACAGTCTATGGTCTAGTCTGCAAGAAAGATTTGGGGGCTGAGAGAAGCACTTACACATTTCAAACCCTTTTACATCTGGGTCTCTCTTCTCTACTGTACTCCTGCAAAAAGCGATCCCATTACACCAATCTAATAAATGGATATAATGATGCCCTTAATAGCTTGCATTTACTGACAAAAATAACAAGCTATGTCCTACTGCTGTTAACAGTACAGTCCTTCAAAAGCTGATGCATCAGCTTTTCCCTTCTGCCTATGAAGGTTTACTATTAGTCTCTTCACTATATGCATATATATAATTCATCTGTACATTGTACTTTCTGGAAAAAGAAAAAGTTCTATCTTAGTACCACATACTTGTCAGAAAATACCTGTAATTCTTTATCTGTTTCTATACTTGGGAAGCACTAACTACTCATCGATTCTGTTGCTGCCTTAATCCGATTGGTGATGTCTTTCAGATGAAAAAGTAATAAAAAGTCTATCGCGATTGCAAGCCCTAAAAGAAAGGATTACTGCCATAAAGCAAAGTCAAGGAGTTGTCTCTGTAGAGTATTTTAGATTGCCTACAGCAAGAGAGATAAGTTAGGCACAAGCACAGGATAAGAACCTCTCAGGTAGTTTTTGACATAAACTAGCAAGAAGCCCTAAAATTCTTGCCCCTCCCTCCTCCCCCCCAGCTCCCTCTTCCTTAGGTTTCATACCATTTTCTTTCAGGTTGTATTGTCTTGAATGATTTTTGTGGCATAGAGTACACACAGTCTCCTAATTTTGTAGCAGAGCTGAGAAGCTCACATACATAAGGTGATGACACCAAAATCGTAGTATGAAAGAAAAATTGTACTGAACACAATACTAGCTAGAGAAGTACAAATATGCTAAATGCTATGGAAAGAGACATTACCACAATTTCCAAGTGGCTGGGAAAGAATGGATGTCAGGTGTTGCAATTAATTAGCTGGGAAAGAAAAAGTGGATATCAGCAGAGAATAGCAGCATCCAAGGCTGATCTGTTCACAGTTATTTATATGAGTGAGCAGGTGTCTCAGTGGCAATATCAGTAGGAAGTTTTACTATTCACAGGTGTAGCTCCCCTTTCAGAGCACCACCAGAGACAGCTGTGTTTGAACAATCTCAGCCTGCCAACAAAGTTTCTCATATTCCTGCTTTTCCCAAGACACTGCTCCCAAACTACTGCAAGCCAATTTCACTCTTTCTCCACAAAGAAACTAAGGCCCTTTGTGTTTAGACACAGCCACAGCTTTATTTAATATATTCCTGCTTATACCAGCAGACATAGCAGCTTCAGCACTTCTCTAGTATACCCAAGTAAGGTTGTTATTTGCAACTTTGGAATTCACCTTACTTACAGGCCATGCTAAACTGTCTTGGTAAGTTTAGAGCTTACCACAGAATGTATCAATCCATTTTAAGTACTTATAAATGGCCATTACTGAAGCATAGTAATTACACAGTAGTATACTTATCTTTATACCTTCTCTGTGAGAGACCATTATCCTGATTTTACAGAGTGGGACCCAGGAAACTAGAAGGTCCCAAATGCACACGCTATTTATATATCATGTCCAACATTTCAATAGCTAAAGAGGCCAAGCCACAATAATATAACAGGCAGTCCCAATTTAAATGCTTTTTCCTTAAGAAGGAAAGAACTAGGTGTTTTAGAACAGGATTGAAAGTGCCATAAAGCTCCATAGCTACAACGCCACTACCTAGTTGTGTCCATGCAAAGCTAAAGCTAGCTTTTCTCTGTGGTATGTCTGTATTTTGGTCTGTAGAAAGAAGCAGTGGGATTAATACCCACTATGGAAATCTATTCTACCCTCAGATCTGTAGAAGTGAACAGGAATTAAAAATGCAGCTTACTTGTGTGCTGCAAGTTCTCAATTATGCTGATTTATTATCTTAAACAACATTAGTATATTTTACATTTTGAGTATGATCTTAGTGGTATTTTTGAACCATAAGAAGGAAACTGAGGTGAGGAATCCCTTCCTTGTACTTGTAATTTAATATGCTCTGAAAGCTTTGAGAAAAACAAGCACACCATGAAAACCTATTAAAACAGCCACCGAATCAGAGTTACAGAAGAGCATCAGTGCATTAATCCTAACCTCGCTTCAGTACAGAGATGTGGCAAATCTATCATTCCAGCCATTTTTGCAGTTCATTCTTGCAAGGTCTCTCTCGTCTGCATATATAGGCTAAATCCTTTTTCCTGGCGACTGCGTGTTCTAGCGGTACCGACAAGTGAAAACATTAGACGAGCAGAGAACAAAAGCAGCCGCTGCAGCGAAGGCAGCACTTTTAAGAACCGCATTGGAGTTCTGAGGAATCTCTCGCGGGCACCGGAGCGCCGTTAGAAGTACAACCGCCCGGTACGACTGTGATCTCCATTCCCTGCTGCCGGGTCGGCGGGGGCCAAGATTGACGGCTCAGTTAACTTCATCGGGAGAGAGAGACTACCTCTTGCCGTACGTAACTTAAAAGTGAGCCTTCTGGCTGGATAAGAGAGCCCGGCACCAATGGGAGACCCATCTGTTCCTACTCGACTCAAAGGAAGGTGGTTCTGATGCCGGGATTCAAAGGCAGATGGATGAAAACAGGGCAGAGCGGAGGATGCTCTCTATACTGAATGGAGCTTGTGAACCTCTAGTGGGTGTCTCCCAAATTAAACCTAAAATTTTATTCACATCTATAATAACGTGCCTCTTCTTCATTAAGACAATTCAACATTATTATATAACAAGATTTTTAGTATGAAATATGCTTAGTAACCGCTATCCAGCTATAACTACTTCATAAATATATTTGTAAAATGTAAACATACCTTTCGAAAATTGCAAGCAAAGAAAAACTCCATGCTAATGGCATTTACATATGAATTACATTTTTGAAAAATCTTTTGTATAATAGTCTGCTATTTCATTACAACACATTTCTGTGCGCAGCGAAAGATTACTTAGCTCCCCAGTGGCTGAGAAAAAAGCAGCGTTAAATATGCACTAGCAACTCGTATACATCAATTTGTCATATAGATAGCAGCAAGTAGAAAGGAAAAAGCTACAGTTCCATAGAAACAAGTTTTTAAAGATTGCTTTAATGGTCCAATGTGTGCTATTGCCGAGTTTTACAAATAGCCCAACGATGACAGTTCTTAACTTCTAAAAAAAAAAAAAAAAAAAAAAAAAAAAAAACATTCCATGGCCCAGGCATAGTCTAGTTTAATACAAAACTGAGGTAAAGCTTCAGAGGCACCGTTCAGCTCAAGGCCTAGGAAGAAAATGTCTGCTAATAATTTACAGCTTGAACTACTACATTGGACCAAATGGGAAAATCCTTTGCCAAGTCTTTCACAAGTTCCTAAGCACGTTCGCAGAGAGAGTTGCTCTTGTTACCGTTTCATTCGGTTAAGAGCAACAGGCCTGAGTAACTTTTGTTTTGCCCGGCCTTCTCCTCAGTGCGTCGACTTAGACAACAGATTTTTTGAAAGTTTTTTTTCTGGTTTACCTTTCATTCATTTTCCTTAATAGCTGCTTGGGGAGAGGGAATGGAGTCTCATGAAAAATACCTGTGTTTTTATCCTGCTTAGGGCAGGAATGATGTTTTTGGGCACTCAGGAAGAGGCAGAGGAGAAGGCAGGCGGGCGCAGGCTGGGCGGCCATCCACTCGCCGGGGCAGAGCTCGCACCTGAGCACGTGGCCACCCAGCATCAGCCCAGCACAAATTCGGGCCCATTTCCTCCCTGCCAGGTAAATCTAGGCACATACTGTCATACTCTGTTTCTGTGCTACAGCAAGAGCAGTAAAGCACTACAGATAAGTGTGGAAATCCCTGCTCATTTATTGACCGAAGGAGCTCTTCTGGCATTTCTAGCCCAAGTCATGGAAAAAGAGCTTTTATAGCTATCCAGAGATATATTCATGCTTACCTTAAAATGATACACTGTAAAAAACAATATATATATAATTCTAGTAACAGGTGTGAAGGCTTGGAACTAAAACATTTAAGAATTATGTCGAGGCTCCTGTAGTTTTTAATTTTGAGCACTTTCAAGCGTGGCACCAACGCCGACCCTTGCACACGGGGCAGCACACGCAATATTGCCGCCGGACGCCAGCCCTCCGGAGACGACCCTTTTGTCATTGCAAGAAACACTGAAGATGATAAACACGCTCGGAGCAGGGGATCGGCTGGGCTGCTAAGCTGTCCTTGGAGACACCCGCTAACGGTGGCCCGTTTGTCAGAGCTGTCAGGAATGATGCGGATTATTTGGAAGGTTTTGCAATACCTTTCATTCACAGGCCTCAAGGGCTGCCTGGAGGACAGGTATAGAGTTTCATGAAAAATATCAGTATTTTCAGCCAGTGTTTGGACAAAAATTATGTCTCAAGTTCTTGGGTAGAGGCATAAGAGAAGAAAAGCAGATACAGGCCCGGTGGCCATCAACCCTCCAGGGCTGAGCACTCACCTGAGCACCAAGGAGCTCGAGCACAGGCCCAAGGGGAAATCACACAAAACAGGGATTTGGGCACATTGCCCAGGTTCAGCTTTGTCCAAGTTGAACGCTGCCTGATTTGCTGGCCACAGCCAGTTCAACTCTGTGCCCCTCCCCGGTTTTCAACCTAAAAAAAGCTGATAACTGCCTCTGGGTGCAGAAGACATTTGGCAACTTCTGTGTACCGGCATCTCGTAACGTAGCAGCGGTTCAGCCAGCAGCAGCCTCTGCTGTGAATTGGCATTGAAAGGACAGCACACAACACGGTTACAAGCTGCTCAGATGTACAACACGTTACTCTTCGTGTAAACTTTAAGGACCAATTAAGGAGCTGAAGATAGGCACGCTTGAACATGTCTTAAACTGGGTGCACTTTGACGTGCAAGTTCACATAATTAGATTCTGCCATTTAAAGGCCGCGCACAAACACACATTAACCTTTCAATCTTGCCATCTACTTCCTGTCCTAATTTGCTGCTTTTCTATTGAAATGCCACTTTAAGTGAAGAAATGTCAGAATAGCATCCAGGGTTTTCTCGCAGTACAGATTTGTAAGCAACCCATAACATTTAATCATAACAGCATCATAATAAAATATTTATACCTAACAAAGATGCATCCATGCCATTAATATCAGTTGAATCTACCAGCTTAAAATCACAGCAAACACCTTAAGTACCGGGAGGAAAAGATTACCTAATACCAAGCAGGCAACTTTTGAGCCAGGTTTCTAAATTCCCATGTCCATCAGTAGAGATACACATCCATAACAGATAGATGGATGGAGATATTCTACTTACCAGCCATCATCTGCACATTCTAGAGCCCACTCACTAGATTTCAACCATACCAATCTGATAATGTAATAAAAATGCTATGCTTAGGTTAGGATCTCTGACAAATAACAAATCCTTGACTCACTGTTCACTTTTAGCCAGTGAAGTTCGAGCTACCTCCCAAGCTTGTTAAAAAACATAAGCTATTTGAGACTCTTTTTTTCTCTCCTCTCAAACAAATAGTCTTAGTCAAATCTTACTTATACTTGGAGAATATTTGAGTTAACTAATATAAAGTGGGTTGCTCATGAAAATCATCTGAACTTCAGATTCTCTACTAAGATGGCTTTGGCCAAAGCCATATGCTTTGTGCAAATGATATAATCATATAAAGCTCTTTTTTCTTTCTTACATGCAAGTTAGATTGCATTTATGCTTAGAATATCCTTGGTACATAACAGCCTCGCAATTTACTTTGATATCAGACTTTTTCCTCATGCAGTTTGAAAAGCAGCTTTATGACTCTAGTTTTGGTCTCCTGCCCTTAAAGGGTACATCTTTATCTTTTTTTTTTTTTTTTTTTTTTTTTTTTTTAAAACGGCTCAATGTGTATTGAGAAGTACTGCAAAAGGGGACGTAAAGGGGCATTTTTCAACTTACTTAAAGACAGAGTCAAATGAGAGTAGTACCGAAGAAAAAAAACAAACAAACAAAAAAACCCTGCAGAAATCATTCAAGAAAATCAAATTATTCTAGAAGCTGGTGTATGTTTAGATCTTAAGGACTTGAATTATCCTAAAAAGAAACAACTACCTCTTTCTTATGCTGTTAAATTTAGGTTCCTCAAATCCAGTCTGACTGATGCAACCAACCAGTCATGTAATCCCTCACAAAATGATCCCACCCCAGCTCAATTATTTAACATGTGTGCTGTCACCACTCCTTCTGCAAAACCACTCCAGAATCATGGTTACTGTTCAGCATAAACATGTTGGTGGAGAGTTTATAACTGCTGGTTCTTTCATCATTACTGTCTTAGTTTTAACAACACTTATTTCCCTCTCCTGGTGTTTACAAGAAATGATATCCCCTTTCAATTATTATTAAACCACCTTAAAATCACTTTTGTTTTTTAATTATTCTCGTCTCAGAAGATACACTTTCAATTATCTTATTATTCTGGCAGTCTTTCCCCAGGGTTGTTTGTCTCTTGAAAATAATTAAGAAGAGTTGTACACACTGGAGGTCTCACCAGTGACTTATGCAATGGCCTTAAGACTCTCCGCTGGAAACACCTTGCCTGCTATGCAAGTTGCACAGAATAATTTCCAGTTCATTTCCCAGCAAGCATGTAGCCTTTCTCTTCACATAATTGTATTTATGCAGAATATAATTTGCTTGGATTTGATCCAGATTACCTGTGAGCTTGACTCCTGCTTTCACTAAGTAACAGCTTTACTTCTTTCCTCACTCTCATTTTGTTTCAGAAAACTATTTGCTTTGTTTTTCTTTCTCCCATTTAACCAGTGCAGTTTTGACCATTCTTGTTTTATTTTCCCATATCATTGAAAAACAAGCAAACAAAAACCCTCTTCCATTCTTCATAGAATATATTCAAAGGAGTGTTATTTATTGCCCACAGTAGATATCCTTAATCTTTTTATTTAAGAACAGATACTGCACGAATAGTGTTTGTTGAAGACCACTCCACAACACTCAACGACTCTTCACACCTGTATGTGCTCCACAGCTTCCTGAGAGTCCACCTCAATGATCACACTTGCTACTTCACAGGTACTCGTTTTATGAATAGACATATCAACACCTTTAGAAATTTCTCCCTTTTTCATCTTATTTGTGTCTCTAAATTGTTCACATCTACAATCAAATTGTTTTGGCTGAATCTACATCAGATACTAGCTCTGGATATGAGATTAGTACATAATAATTTTTGGTCGCTGAAGGCTTTTTAGCAGTATCCTGATGGCTGCACCTCAGAGGAAAGGACTTTGCTGAAACTCTTAAAAGACCTGAAGTGTAGTGTACTCTTGGACATTAAAAGTCATGTTCCTGTGAATCAGAGGTTGTTACATTATGTCTGAGCACGTGGCTGTTGACTAAGTTAAAAAATAAGATCATACATCATACGATTCAACTTCTACACAGAACTTTTGAGCAGATTATCATGATAGCAAATGTTCATATACACCATATTAAAGGGGAAAAAAGTGGTTTTCTTTCTTTCTTTTCTTTCTCTTCTTTAAATTAGAATTAGTCTTTTAATAGAAGCCATTTCCCTAGAGCCGGATTCAGCCAAGCAATGTAACCCATCACCAAACAATTAGTGTAAAATATGAGAGGACAAAAGAAAACCAAATTCTCCTGATTTTTCAAATATCTGCTTGGTCATGACAAGACAGATTGTTATGTTCCATTTTCCATGATAAAGCATTTATCTGACTTCAGTACTACAGCCTCCTATATATAAAAACAAGATCAAACACCTCCAAAACATTCAGTTTTTGACCAGCTTGCCTTAGCAACGAGCAGCTGAAACAATTTCCATGTGGTTTTCTTTGTTTCATCTCACACTGCTTGTGAACCTCGTTCAGAGACCCTGCCCTGAAACAGAGGGACTGCTGCATTTTTCAAGAGGTTGCTTCGCTCTTTGAGGCAGGGCAGCCAGCAGCAGAGCGATGCTAACCTCAACACGCTCAGACCACAGCTCGCCGCTTTGATCCTCCTGTCTGTTCAGCCATGCAAAACAAAATAAGCTGGAAATTTCTGGGGGAACCACAGGCCCTAAGGCAAGAGGTCATCGGAAGGACCCACCCATTTCATAACATCCCAACTCATTCATCTTTACTGCATTCTCAGATCTAACAAACAGTCACTAGACAGACACACAACAGACACTAAAGTCAATACCGTATATCAAATGTATGGAGCAGTCTCTTCATCTTTACATTCTTTACTGTTTTTACACACAATTGAAACATACTTACACAGTTCTAGAACACTATTTTACATTTTTTTTCAAAAAATACAATTTTTAAAAAACATATTTCCTTAAAACACAGTTGAAATTTCTAGTTTTAGCAAACTTACAAGACTTCCTTTGAAAAATAAAGGATTTAAGACTCATGATACACTTACCTTAATATCCAGGTGTAAGAGAGAGCTTCTTCACACACTGCTGTAGCTTGGTTGTCAAAAAAAAAAAAAAAAAAAAAAAAAAGTGATTCATCTTACTCTGAAGCAGAGTAACTTCCTAGTAAGAAAGATGCAGTTCTTTCTGAAGTCATCGGAATACCTGCAGCTGGTCACCCACAAGCCAGCAGGAGGTTTATATCACACATGTGGACCAGGAGCCTTGTGAACCAGAGCTAGAAGCAAGCAGAGAAGCAGCTCTCAGAGTTAAAATGAGCAGAGAGAAAAGGGAGAGTGGGATGGAGTTCTAAGTGGAAAAAGATCTGGCATTTCTTTATGTCTTCTTTCAAATTATCTCTGTTTAAATAAAAAAAGTTATTGTTACCATTGACATTTTAATAATAACAGTTTAACAAATTATTCTTAAAGGGAAAAGAGTACAACTCAAATGTTTCTAGGAAAAAATCATTGGCTTCAACAGAACACGTGTTTCTTAATCTAAAGCACAGATTGAAACTCAGGTAAAAGAAATAAGGCTTTCAGCTGTAGGAACAGCAGTTGAAATATTTGTTTTTCCTTGGTTCTGAGTAGAGGTAAGACCCGTTATCCCAGGTGAAGGCAACCCCTTCTGTAATCAATCATGTAATCCCTTTGCAGCTGCTCTGGCTATGAGACAACTCCTTAGCTTGATGGGCAAAAGGCATATTTGAGGCAAGGATACAAACGACTGCTCTAAACCTGCAAGTGCAAATACATGAAGCTGTGCTTCAGATGTCTAAAGTGGTTAAGTAAAGCATCATTTTTTTCTAGTGAACATTCTTAGAAATATCAAGACAAGGAAAATATTCTCTGAGTGGATTTTTTTTCTTAAGTTGTGCTTTACTCTAAGAACATTATTAAGAAATTACTCTTAAGGACTATATCATTTGCATTACCATCAAAAAATGAAAATACCCTCAACAACTGGCACTATTAATCATAATGATGGACGGGGGAAGTGTTATGGAAAGTTATAAAGAATCTTACTTGCTTTTACTCCCAATATTCCAATACTTTTGGACTACAAACTGATCCTGGGTTCCCAAAATATGGCTAAAAGTCAGCAGCCAGATTATCTGATGTTCTAGGATTGTAAGATTTTATACATAGAGTCATACCAAAGATTCACCTGATCTCCTGTGTTGATTTAAAAGAAGTCAGTACTCATTGCTTAAAAACATGTAAGAAAGAGTAATAATAGAAAATAATCTTTTCCAGCTTTTGACAAGGGTTTAGGGATTTTCTAAACTGGAGATCCTATTTAGATGGTTATTTTTTAATAGCAATTGAAAAAACAGGGATGCTAATTCTCCGTGCAGCAAACTAGTCTGAAAATTTGACCCAAAAGTAATGGATAAAAACATAAAAGCATATAAATAAGAACAGAAAGGAACATTTTTGTTCTTACTATAAATAAAGTCCTAATGCTACACTGAAGCCTTCTTCCTCCAAAATTATCTAGCATCAGTTCACTACAGCAGGATTAACCAGTTATACTTGAGTATTTATGAGACAAGTTTTTGCCAGTTATACTTATTTATCAGGCGTGTTTTGTTGTTGTTGTTGTTGTTAGTGGTGAGTTCATTTTTTTTTTTTTAAACAATACTTTGGCCAATTGCTACTGGAGCAGAAATCTCTTAAGATAGTTGGGAAAGGATTAAAAAATAGGATCACAGAGACAGAAAAAAAGAGAAAAAAAAAAGGCATCATTACAGATGAGAGAGGGATACTGTTACAAATGTCACTCTAATATATTTTTTACTGTTAGCTAAAGGAGTAATCTGGGGTATAGATTTGCAGGTTGTCATTGCAGTTGGCATCTTCAGCATGTTTCATCATCTGAAATACTTGACTTATTGATTCTCTTTAATGCCCTTTAATTCCTAAAGCTTTTCAAAACTCAGGCAGACTCTGCTTAAAAGATCTCCCACTTCTCAATTGTTCATCTAACTTTATGCCTTCAAACTTAAATATATATTTTGTCGTAACAGGCAGTAGTTGCTAACACTATGTTAGAGAGAGAAAAATACCTCACCTCAGCCAACAGTCAAATAACAGTATAATTTTAATGGTAAAGGAATCTTGAAATGTTGTCTGTCTTGTAAATCTTCTGCTATGTAACTGTGATTCTGATAAAATCCCAGGATTGGTGGGTTGCTTGTTCTCCTACTTGCCCCCTCCCCCCCTCCCCCCAAAAAAGTGACATTTAGGGACTTGGACTATGTTACCTGGGACTGAAAACTTGGGACACTGCAGATCTCAGCTGGGGTCAATTCTGGTGCGGAGGGTTATGATGTTATCCAACATAATTACAAATGCAGATCTGGGCATTTTTTCCAGCAAATTTCTAACCTCATCCAAAAGTGAAGTAAATTTAGAGGACAAGACTATTTTGTGGTATTAGCAGTAAAAGCTTTTCTAGAAAAGAGTTGGCTTCCTTCTTACAGACTTACAGAAATCTCTACTATTTTTCTGGACATGTTGGTAATTTATAGAATTCTGAAAATCCAGAATATACTCCTAAGTTCATGTTTAGTAACATAAAAAGCTCCTCACATATTCCTGCTTCCCATCCTTCATCTCTCTCAGAAACAGGAGCAACAAGAACAGAAAAAAAGCTATTGTAATGGAAATTCATGAAAACATTATGCTGTGTGTAGGTTTCAGTGCTGAGAATTTTATGAGGTTTCTCCAGCAAAGATCAAGAAACTAGCATCAAATAAATGATGTGGCATATCACTGAATTTAGACACTTGGGCATTTTTGTGTAGGATTTTTAAAATTTGCCCTGCCATTTTAAAAGATGACAGAATAGAAAAGTGAAATTGTCATAAAACTTTCACAAAATCTCTCTGACAGCTTGTGGACTTTCTGCAGAGGCAGCTCTTTGTCGTTCATTCAGGCTAGAAGCTAATCTGTCCACTAGTAGGAAGTCCTGAAAGCAATCACCTTTAGAAAAACATGGAAACTAATAATGTCTACTGATTGAGAAAAAGATTTTAACATAACATACATATTACTCATTATGACAGCTATTACAAATGCTGAGGAAAGTTCTGGACACATTTCCAGAAGGGTTTACTGTGTTTGACAAATCACGTGTTAATAGATCCTCTTGAAATACTGGATTGAATTTATATTTCTTGTCTTAGAACACAACAGAATACATTTTCATATTAAGTGTTAAGAAAATGTTAAGAACACATCATATCATGCACAAGAACAAGGCACAATCATTGGCTTTTGGGCTTTGGTAGTCTGGAAAATGTAAAACTTCCTTTTATACCACAAATTCTGAACCTACCTTTGAAAATGATTATCCCTTAGCTATTTTTAGCCCCTGGACAAGTCTAATGGGTTGGAATCAAGATACAATAATGCATCTCTATGGGTACTTTAGCAGAAATATTGCTTTTCACACAGAGGGTCAGATTTTCAAATATTTTTTAATTTGATATCCCAAGTGCTGTATTTTGGGCTCACAACATTACCTACATATATATATATATATGTATATATATATATATATATATATAATTCTCTAATTCAGATAAATTAGTACCTGAGTTTTAGGTGTAAATAATGGCTGTCACATCTACAATTGATAGGGAATGTAAATGATGAAAAATCATACGAGGTAAGAAACAGAATTGACAATATAGATTTCACAGATGATGTTATAAATTTCATTCCAGATAGTTCATAAACTAAGGATAATTAATTACAGTCTAAAATTTAAAATATGTTGTATAATCAATTTTATTACTCAGCAGGTAGAACTTAGCATAGACAAGTCTTGCAGACCAGCTGAGTTTTTGTAATGTCTGGAAAGGACGAATGGAGAGACAAAGACAAAATAAGTCTTCCCATCCTGATCTAGAGGTGGCTGCATGAGAGAGAGAGGTATGTTAAATGCACAAAACTGTTAGGGGCCAAAGAGAGCAATGTGATATATGGACCTGCACCTGCCACCCTTCTCTTCAGATTCCAAGGCTTTTGCCAGTAGGATGTCAGTTCAGGTGTGCGTGTTGCTTCAGTCTTGATGTCCATTTTGTGTTTGTTTGTGTTTTTTAAACATGTTTTCTTATTATGGTCTGTTTCTTTTTCTTCTTTGCAGCTGGAGTTTGTAAGTTGCACAATAACATCCCTCAGCTTCATTTGACCTATGAACTGCCATACTTTTATGCGTATTCACGGAGCTTAAACAAAACAAAAACATTTTTGGTAATAATCATTGTAACACTAGAAAATTGTTATAAAAAAAGCAGCTTAGGTTTCTCAGGCCAAGTCATTCATGCTAAGTCCCAAGCCCTGCACTGTTAGTTCAATACAAACCCAGTAACTTTTAGAGGAATGGCAAAAGTTATGCTTGCTGGCCTACAAATAGGCAAACAAAAGGAACAAAGTTCCTACAAAAGGAACAAAGTGCAGATTATTCACAGATTTTGATTGCTCAGGCATTATGGTTTGAAAGGAGGAAATGAATGTAACTATGATCTAGGATGCAATGAAACATGGAAGCAGCTGAAGAAAATAAAGTAATATAGCCAAAGAGATAGGGAAAATCTATTTTGTCAGTTAAAGAACACTGCAGATGGCAAAAGATGCAGCATCAGAAAACAAGCAAGAAAGTGAAAAAAAAAACACCTCATCACATCTGGAGAAGAGAAAAAAAAATCAGACATATTCTACCTAGACAGTTCTGCCTTACACAGAGAGCATCATTTCTGACCTGCATGCAGCTCTGCAGATGTTTACCTCATATAAACTCATAAGAAAAAAAAGATAATTTATTCTAATTACTAAATCCATGAAATATTTTAATAGTGTGTATTCTGTTAATGTCTAAAACTGTAATCTTGAAAACTCCAGTTAAAGTACAGTCAGGCTGGTTGAGCCTTTTGCTTTAGTGAATGTGTATCTCATCTGTAATAGGGATGAAAAACTTACTGCTTCTCTCAGGACACATCACAGTCGGCATCCAGAAAGTAGTAGCTCCTTCATTGATCTTTCCTGAAAAGCCAAGTCCAGCAGAATTGTCTGATTAAAGGTTCATATAAGAACAAAATGGAGAGTGCGACGATTGGAGTAACAGAAACAGGATGAAATTTAGCAGCATATGATGTATATACCATGCTTAAAAATCAATAGTGGAAGTTCAGGAGTTCAAATAAACCTAGAAAGACATTGATATATTAGTTGAACACCTACCAATGAGTCATTAATGCAGAGGCAGCTGTGGGTAAACAGTCCTAAAACACAGTATGTTCAGTGTTACCAGCAGAGACGTGAATAAATTAATGCCATTGTATCAAGTATTCATGAATCTCACACCAAGTACTAAACTAGTTTATACTCTTCATGTTCAAGGACTGATATAGGTCAAAACACGGACTGCTAAAATAGTAGGAAATTCTACCCGACTAAAGAGAGCGTTCATTATCAATTTTTGGAATGTAGTTACATTTTTTTCACTGAAAAGCTCAGTGAAGAGGTTGGAGAGAGCTTATCACACCGCAGCAAGAAGGAAGCACCATGCGAAGTGCAGCATGAAGCACAACTTTCGTTTGAAAGGTGGCTGCAAGGAGCATTTTGTCTAAAACTTACGGCGCGCATTCCAGGAACTGAGAAATGAGATCAGTTGCAATATCTTCTGTTTTATGGGACTCATAATTTCACCTCCTGGAAGAAAAGTTTAGCAATGAAGTTAAAGGACATTTATATAGAGATCAATCTCCATACCTCTTACTGAAGCAATAACTGCAGGAAAGATGCTAAGATCTGCAGCGGCAGCCCTGGAAGCCCCCAGGGTCAAGCCCCGCTACCAGTGCGCAGGTGGTACCCCAGGGAGCAGCAGGAGCAGCTCCATACTCACTGCTTCCCATTCCCAGGTATTCACTAAGAGGCTACTGGCAACGGACTCCAGTTGCAGTTATCTACATAAGATCATGTCTTCAGATTTATGGAAAAATTTATAGGAAGGGTAATCAAAGGAAGAGATGTCCATGTTACTCAAATGATTTGCAGTAATAGATGAGCTAGCAGATATACCTGAATGAAAAGATGTATTTTACTCCTCAAGGGAATACATGAAGAGACTGTCATTCTCAGATTGGTGGCAGAATAAGATGATAAGATGAGAATACGATTCAAAATTCAGCAGGAGCTGAAAACAAATGTCTCCTCAGAAGCAAGACACAAGATGATCAGCAAGGTATGTGAAGGCTGATGGTGAATATCTATAAATAGAGCAGAACCTGCACATGCATTAGGTCTTGTTTGCCTATTAAGCAATGCCTCCCAATTCCCATGCAGTGAAGAAAACACTCAGCATCTGGGTTGCTATCGCTTCTGTTATGACTGAGGCTTTCTGTAGGCTGGTTAAAGCTTTTTTTTTTTTTTTTTCCCTCTACAAGTCAGACTAATTTTTTAACTGGAGTCTTAATAGTGTGAAGATAACAAACCGGAAAAGGCCCATATTTCATGCCTGCCAGGCCACATTTTTCCAGAGATAAGAAACACCCAGCAACAGTGACTTGGTGCAAGAGATGAGTAATTCTTAGCAACTCAGTACAAAAGTATTTACTGGCTTTTGCTAATAATTTTCATGAATGTGGAAACCATGTTGCTGCTATTGTAGTGAAATAGCACATTTCTCTCAGCATTTTCATCTTGTCGCATATTTCTAGTGCTTAAAGACAGAAAACAAAAAGTGAAGTAGCTTTCTGGAATGTGGACCTCTTTTATATTTGGTATTTTAAATATTATTGGTCACAAATGGGCAGATTTGTCTTGAACTTCTTTGAGATCAGCCACAGTTGCCACCTATGCAATCCTGCAAGCAATGACTTGAGCTAATTATGTGTCTATAACAGTTCCCTTCCTACATATATATTCTATAGACAGGAAAAAACTTTGAATAAGATTGTGTTCATGTAGCGAAAAAGTGTTTTTGTGATTGGGTCCTGGGCTAGTGTGGCAAAGAATATTTAGGTATATTAAGGCACTTATGTTTTCTTATCCATCATCTTTGCTTCTTTATAGAAGTTCTCAAATTGTAATAAATACAAGATGTAAATACTAAGATAGTTAAGCGTGATAACAAAAGCATCCTAGCCTTCAGCAGGCTAGGACGTACATGTCTGTGTTTCCGTTCATTTGGAGAGAACTCCCCACGTGACTATCCTGTACTCATATCTACTTCAAATGAAAAAAAATTTCTTTTCTGTATTGGCTCCAATATATTTTCATGTATTTTCACTTCTATTCTCTTTGCTTTCTCAAATTATAACAGATTTATTTCATTGTCCAGAAGTCTGGGATATTCAGCAATTTCAGAAACGATAAGTTGAAACCTGCTCTAATTTAGCATACTGGAAGACAAGAAAAACTTCACTAAAATCAATGAAATTGCCCTAAGCAAAGCCAACATATGAAATCAGAATGGAAACTTGTATAATCCTTTGTAATAGAAAAAGTAGCTGGTTCAAGATTCTTAAAGTAGATTGAGCACAGTAATAGCAAAGTAATCATTTATCCATAGAAATCTTCAGCCTTAGATTCACATAGGGAAGCTTATTTTGGATTGAATGTACTTGGGAAAAAAAGGCTAAATGAAGATAAAACACTCTCCAGATTTTCTCTGTGATTGTAAATGCACCGTGTACTTTACAGGTATAATACTATATGCCCATACCGTTCTGCCCACATGTTCTTCTCAGGATCAGTAAGGAAAAAAAAGGTACTTTGACATTTCCAGTCTTCACAAATGAAGCCAATGGCATGCTAGGTTGGGCTTCTTTTCATCCACTGACATAATCTTTGAAATAGCAAAACTAAAAAAAAAAAAAAAATCATACTTTGAAATGCAGTTGATCCACAAAATATTTTACTACTAATATTTTATATATAATGCCAACGTCATTCCTGTGGCTATTAATGACAAAACTCCTGATGGAGGAAACTTTCTTAAACTGGCTGGTGTTAGAAGTATCTCATTCGGAAGGAAATCAGAGGCAAGAGAGGTCTTTGGACTAAATTGTTTGGTTAAGTTTTAAGGAAGAAGGCAAAACAGAATGTAATTTTTCTGTTCAGACAGAGAAGCATTAGATAAAAATCATTAAAATAACTATTCTGTGTGATAGTTATTGTTAATGAAGAGAAGGAAGATACAGTGCTCTCAGAAAGAAATCAAATGTTGATGTTAACAGCACTTAAAGAACACTGAGCAGCAAGATAATATAGTGTTTAAAATTGTAATGGAAAATGAGATACATGAATAGGCTTTTATTGTAATTTTCTAGTCATCTATTATATGCCTAAAATCACGTTTTTTTGAAAAAGCCAGGAGAATTACAAGGTAGACATTTTTTAGAATTGTGTCAATTGATGCAATCTAACTAGAAAGATAAATCATATTACAGCATTTAAAATCAATAATACTTCTCACCATTTGAATTAGATGAGAGAAATATTGACAGAAAAGCATGTAGTTCATTTTCTCCTTTTGACTTTCTTTGTATGGTATGGCCATTCTAAGTTAATGTTTCAGGTGTAGCTGAAATGTGCAAATATTTCAGTTCTTCTTTGTGAAGTCCTGACTTTGGGTATTAGAAAGTTGTAATACAGTGAAGTACTTTGAATTTGTAGCATTTCTTGTTTATCCTGGGCAATATCAAATTGTGTATTATTAATATGTGCTCCTTCTGCGAGTTAATTCTCTCTCAGCTACAAATAAAAAAGAACATTAACAGAAATCTGAAGGATATAGTAAAAAAAAAAATTGCATTCAACAATTGCTACAGATTTTGAATTTCAACCATGCAGTAAACTGTAATTAAATTAGTAGTTAGTAAAACCTCAAAATTATTGAAATTTAGAGTAAATTCTTTCTATTACATGCATTTGGGTAGAAAAAAAGTAAGATTCTGGAAGAATGGTACTACTACCAAATGATAAAAAAGAGGCCTTGTCATTTAACTGAAAGTATATTTGGAAAAATCAACAGAGATTGAATTCCATACTTTTACATGTTACTAAATTAACATTACTAAATTATGCTGTCTGTGAAGTGTGTAAAATCACGATCAGTCACAGTCTATGAAAATCTACATTTAGAAATTGAAACTCTGAATGGTATAGAGTTTATTAGTTCATCAAAATACAACAATTTTCTAATTAAAAAGAGAATTGATCTGATGCCAAAATTCATTCTAGATAATAAAGCAATAGCAGTATTAGAGTACTAACAAAATTCTTGCAGAACATTCACACTTGCTGAACTGAGGATATTCAATCTTTGGCACACATAAAGTTATATATATATATACATAATTTAAACATATAATATAATTATATATATTAGGAAACCGGAAGCATACGCTATGGAATACCAGCTATACCATTAGATACCCTGATATAGACTACCTGTAATACAGGCACATACCTGTAATCACAAAGAAAGACTTGTAGGAAGGGGTAGTATTCTTTATTAAATTCATAGTACAGCTGAAGAATGCAAGGTGTTGGCCAAATAAGACCTTCATTTTTTAGGTAAATTTCTACAGGCATTTAGGTTTCACTGAAGAAGGGCTTCATTCACATAAACGATTTTTCTTTTTTTTTTCTGTATTATGATAATTAAATAATAAACAATATTATCCCTTCATAGGAAACCTTGCCTTGTGTCTTACATATAACTATTCATGAAGAGAATGGAGGGCAAAATTTATTTTATTTATCACCTCTTAAAGACAGTGTTCACAAGGCACACCATGCACTGGAATCTATGGGGGAAAACAATCTTAAAAAAATTGTGACATCATTTCCCAAATGAACATCCTTATTATTTTAATATTATGACAACTGTAATATATTTTGTACATCAGATCCTTTTTTTTTATGCTTCTCTGTAACATACGTTCCTATTCAAAACATGCTGGGCGTAGGCTAAGCTGTGCATTTGTTCTAACCAAGATATAGAAAGCTTTGAGTAAATAAAATGGAGGGAAGTGTTAGTGAAAACATGTAAGGAACCAGTTGGGGGAATGTACTCTTCTTATAGAATACTACAAGAAACCCCAAGATGATGCTAAGATATGGTGGATTGGTTTTCCTTTTACACAGATAAAAGGAAATCGGTGACAAATATTGGCAGAGAAAACAGCATTTTTTTGCCATATGTTAAAACACACTTACTAAAGAGAGGGAAGATATCTCAATTTTAATTACCAAAAAATAAAAAAGAAAAGAAATGTTATGAAATGAAGGAACTGTTGTCCATCCTTGTGGAAAGATAGAGGGCACACTATCATTGAGAAGATTAAAAATAAGAACATTATGACTTATAATAGGTGCTTATTTTCATTTAGTAGATTAAAATAAGAACAATTTTAATATTTATAAGCTAGAAGAAGTGATGCACTACTACTAAATAGGAAAAGGCAGTCTCAGTATCATTCGCTCTTTTTACCAGGAACTTAAGTTGTCATACTAGGTGAAGTATAACTCACTGAAGAGAGTTAAAATCATTTTTTAAATAGCAGCATACCAATCAGAACATTTAACCCATTAAAAGGTCATAGACAGGACAGATTCAAGTGAAATATATAAACACTGGTTATGGATTTTTATATGAATTACTGTCGGTATACCTTTGTTTTGAGCACAGTCATCTTAACACATTCTCTGAAGAGTTATTTCCACATGTTTATTTCTTATTCAATTTGGAGGTTAATTTTAACTACTGATGGCTTGGAATGTAATCATCCTCTGCCTTAGCAAGTGTAAGATATCCATTTTAGCATTTCCTCAATACAGGAAAGCAAAAGCTCACCAATTTGTCTTTATTGCCTTTACTGAGTCCTGCCTAATGGTTCCGACGATGAATGGACTGCTAATACCAGCAGAACTAGGATTTTGCCCACTTCTTCAAAATTTCATTTGTCTTGTGAAACATCGTCCACATGACAGAAATGCAAAGGTACTTGACTACTGGACGCTATATTCCAGCTGGCTAATTAACTCTCATTCATGCTCTGAATGACTTTTCCCTCTAGCTTTTGTAATGTGTTCTTTTTTTGGGTGACTGAATTTGGAAGAGATCAGGATTTTGAGCTGCAGAATTATGCTTATGCTTTTCTACATTTTGGCAACTTTACTCATAGAAAATTTAATTCACACTGATGAGATACAGCTCACAAGCAATATTAAGTATGTCATTATTTTCCTCATAAATTGTACAGTTTTGTTGCTAATTTTAAGATAAAAATCACCAGCAGGCTTCTTTAGAATAAAAACCAAGATACAAAATGCAAACTGATCAGAGGAAAACAGCACTTTCTCCACACTGAAGTGTTTCCTTTGAAGAGATTACTATACACATAACACAATATTTTCTATATCAAATTGATGATCAAATTAACAATTCTTTTATTCCACTACAGAATTGTAAATTTTCCATTAGTTCTCAGTGAATTGTTTTCTCCCAGAATAGTTTCAGCTGGAGAGATGTGACCGAGTGTATACTTAAGGGACTTTCTGTGCATTTGAACATGCCGTCCCAGAGTTTCAGAGGCTTTTCCTGTAGCCTCAACTACAGGAAGTCAACAACCCCTTTCCTATGTTATCAATACTCTTTAAGTTATTTTAAAAAGCGCTTACCTTGGTGTACTGCATCTTTTGCAATTTCTATGACCAGCTTTGTGTTCCCTGGAAGCCAGGAAATGTATTCCAGATTTCAAAACAACAGCATCCTTGGTTTAAGATGCTCAGAGCTATGGATTACAAATGATAAAGCATATTACTTTTTGAGGTCTTAGATTATCTTTCAACCCAACCTTCACATTCCTGTTTTTCAACTGCAAACGGGCATTTACCTGAAATGTAAGCTCAGTTAGTGACTTAAACAACTGACAGAAATTAAGGCTGCTATTTCTTCTGTCCCCCCAAGCCAGGATTGTAGAACCACAGGATAATTCAGACCGAAAAGGACCCCAGGAGGCTGCTGAAAACCAGCTCAGCTAAAGGTCAGCCTGGCTGCTCTGGGCGTTATCCAGTCAGGTCTTGAGCAGCCTCCAAGGACAGAGACTGCACAACCTCTCTGGGCAATCTGGGCAATGCTTGACTGTCCTCATGGCAAAAAAAACTTTTATTTATGTGCAGTTTGACCTCATGTTTCAACTTATGTCTGCTGTCTCTTGTTCTGTTGTCTTTTCTTGCATTGTCTGTTGTCTGAAGGCCCGGGCTTTACTCTTCTTGATAACCTGCTGGTATTGGCAAGCAGATATGAGGTCTCCCTGAAGCTGTCTGTTCTCCAGGCTGGAAAAAGTTTTTTCCCCCAGTTTCTCCTCAAATAGCCATGAATAAAACCACAAACTGGATTCCAGCTTTTCCTATTATTCATAACAATGTTTCTAGTCTGGTCACCAGTAAGGCTGAACTCCAAATGGAACAAGTACATAGATGACCATGGGGATGACGTATTTATGAAGAGATAATAATTAGTTAATAAAACCGCATCAAATACAATTTTTAATATATTTGGAGTATAAGAGTGTCAAGGAAGCTGCCAGCAGCTATAATTAAATGCACTGAAGTAGTGATTTTCAGTTTAGCTTACCTATTTGTGCAGGAACTTCATTAGTAATCACATTCACTTTGACATTTATAGACTGAGAAGTCTCAAAGTATATAAATGAAGGCAGAGGGTGATATTCTGCACACCACGCAGAAAAAAAAAGCAAAAAAAAATGCAAGAACAAATTTTGACAGTGGTTTATAACTGAGCAATTTTCAAAAACAGTCTCCACTCTCTTCCTCTCACAGGTTTTTTGATGAACCGAGTACAGCAGCACATATTTTAGCTGATTATTAATACAGAAGAGCAGTTTAAAGATACCATCAGGTACACAATATTAGAAGTATTTATTGCTGAACCAAAGGGAGAAATAACATCATTTTCTTTGGTGCTCTTTTTACTTTCCACTGGAAATTTTAAAAACAGCCTGACCACCCTTTCTCTGTGGAATATAAAACACTTTTTATTTGAACATATTAGCAAAGGAAGCTTCATCATCGCAATCCCTGGTGGAAAACAGTCCATCTTGTCTTCATACCCTGTAGACGTGCTTCTCCCCAATTCATTAGTGTACAGGAACATAGTGTGATCTTCCAGTAACTTTAATGGCATTGTCATGTACAATCCACTTCTTCTGTTCTGATTACAGGAAAAGAAATAAACAGTTTATTTCTGTAAGCAGATTCTAAATCTCAAAGGCTTATAATAGGTCTGAAATAAAATAAAATTACAATGAATTAAAAATGTTACCTCTGCAACAATCTGAACCTCCGCAGCCATCAGAAAATTCAGGGTTTGAAGCCAACTATTGTTGCCTTCCAATTTGTGCTAAGGAAAATTTTTGACAAACGAAAACAGTTTCAGCCAGATCAGTACCACTGCTGGACACCAGAAACTTCCAGAAACTATTTCAAACCTATAACAATGGGGAAAAATGGATTTTGACCTATTACACTACAATAGTTGAAAAAAAAAAAAAAAAAAACCCCACAGAATTGTCAATAATCCTTTAACAAATTGATTTAGCTTTCAAGTCAAAGATATTCCTAGAGTGGGATCAGGGAAACTGATTTCAAACAAGAATTTTAAACTGACTGGGACAAATACTCTCCTAGACAAATTACTGTAATACTATTGACATAATCAGGCTATGTTCAGGCCGTGTAACATCTACCTCAGTAAAGATTTCTGTCTCTCATTACATATGAAGAATAGTATATCTAATTTACACTTGTATATCACTAGTATATCTAATATATACACTAGTATATCTAATTTAAACTTCTACAACTTGTCCAAGTGCTGTCAATAGTCAGGAAAAGACCACTGCCAAAACTGAGGACTGAAAGAAAAAAGGTACTCAGGGGATCATGCACGATACAGAAGAGCTTTCATTGTCATTGGGATTTCATTACTGTCACAAGATCTCATTCTTTTACTGTTAATAATTAGGCAAAGAGAGGGCAAAGTAAACACATATTATCATTAAACTTCGCAGGCTGCATAAGGAGTTTAACTGTGCTGGAGGAGAGCCCTGGTTCCTGGATTTGGGTTATACTGTTTCTGTACCAGAGGTTTTCGGCTCCAGCCGTAGACACAGGGACAGACACCTGGTTAGACCCTCATTACTAACTGATGAGCTGCACATGAGCTTCTCTGTGCAGCAACCAAAGGAAAGTTTCCCAGTTAGTTAGGCTCTGCTAATTATTTTTTTTTCCCACAGCATATTATTTATTATACACAGAGATAATAAAAACCAGACAAACTGTTTCACGTAAAACCAGTGTGACCTGCCATTTGAGCAAGGCTACGCTGGAGTATTCAGCAAAGTCAGGCGTGTTTAAAACTTACGGGGTTTATTCTCCTTTTGCCAAGCATTATCTACATACAGAACATCCACATGGTGTAAGTTACAGAAGAAAAATGCAGGAGACAGACTACGGTAAGTAACTGAGTAACAGACTGTTTTACATGGTTCTGGTTTGTTCACAACGGAGAAAAAGTGTTGAAAAGGAAAACAGATTCAGCAGCTAGAAATGTAAGCAGATTTTTATTGTAGATAAACCTATCTACCAGCAAGTTTGTTCAAGCTAAAGAGATCTATTGTATCACACAGGGCAGGACGCTAAATACACACAAATTTACAATGCTAGAAAATTCCATATTTCTAAGCAATTTTATACAATCTAAACTCGAGTAAAATATTATTTAAAAAAAAGAAATTTCTTTCTGATTGCCTTTAGTAAATGGAGGTCAGTTTAAGAGCTTATAAGCATTATTTAACAAAAACGTAATAAAAATAAAAATGCCCCCAAACTTTTAAATCATTGCTCTAGGCCTGGAAAGTTGTTTTACTGCTGGCTTTCTGGCTCTACTGATTAGCGTTATTCTGAGAATCTTATTATTCCCATTTAGATGTGTAAGCACTGTTAAAACTAGAATATTAAGCTAACAAACTATAAAAAATAAATTTTTGTTTGTTTTTGCACTAATCCAATTGTACGCATGGCATAAAAAATCTGTTGAGTTAACCAAATGACTTAACAAATATGGGTCAATGAAAAAATGAATAAGCAAAAATGTTATCCATCAGTTACAGACCTCAGTTTTTTCATTTTCCAGTTTCTTAAAATGCACCCTGTGATAGCTGAAATGCCAACACCTTTTTTTTTTCTAAAAAGAGATCAAGCTTCTGCAAGTGGCACA
Source organism: Crypturellus tataupa (assembly GCA_034781795.1). Lineage (NCBI taxonomy): Eukaryota > Metazoa > Chordata > Aves > Tinamiformes > Tinamidae > Crypturellus > Crypturellus tataupa. Next base: position 1,928,902 of record JAWLRI010000924.1, on the reverse strand, counting down.
CTGTATCCAAACTAAAAGACACCATAAAAAACAAACTCCTCAAACTGTAGTGATCATAAAAGACTGCACTGCAAATATTATTTTTCCTTTTTTTCTCTTTGTATGTTCAGCAAGTTGAGACTACAAATTTGAGAAGAAAAGTTTCTCTCCAATGATGAACAATCCTGCAGCCACAGTGGGAATAAATCACACAATTTCTATGCTTTACCTTTCTTGTGAGACTTTCGCTTCAAGGCACAAAAAGATTAAACAGTGGACTGGACAGAACAGCACAGAACATTTCAGTTTAAGGAGTCAAAGGTTGTACAACATCTCTTTATTTTTTGTGTCTGAAGCAAATCAAATCAAAATTTGAGTAATATTTAAGCCTTCATTTCAAAAACGCAAAAGTTAAAATTAAATTCCCTGAAGCTTTATGCTTTTTGTCCTACTTTTTAAAATAAGTACAATTTAATGATCATCAATTTCAACATTTGATAATCCCAGTCAACTAATACAACCTCAGATGGTAGTTAATAAAGAATACAATTATTAAATAACCATTTTAAATTAGCTTTTATGCTAAAGTTGATTCAAATTATGTTTAAGTCAAAGAAATAAGGGGTATAGAAGGGTCTACAATTTAAATGAAATTCAGTAAATTTTAAGGATGGTGTAATTTAAGTGCAAAGTACTGTAAAACTATTAATTCAGTAATATCTAACATAGATCCTTATGCTTCCCCAATCCAAACAACTGTGTTGCCTCTCTCAACTTCAGTGATTTCACAATTTAACTTATTGAGCCGTCCATCCAGGATAAACAGAGATTCCTTGGAAGGGGTCATGAGATATTGACCAAAAAGGCCACTGTCTTCTATGAGACGGTTCTTACTGTTCCAAGGCCATTCGTCTGCCTTGACAGGCTCCTTGAGACTCTTCACCATCTTCACCTTGCCAGAGGAGAGTTCTACGAAGAGAACATCAGTCTGTGCACTGGAGCTACAATAAACGTTGTATTGATGGGCTTCAGTGAACGAGGGCTGAAAAGCTACGTCAGATATGTGCAAGTTGGTGTGAATGTCAAACGCATCCTGTATTTCTCCTCTCATTGTAATTGATTGAATCCTCATGAGACCTTTTGCATCATCAATGCTGACAAGGTAGTGTCCATCGGGAGAGATGTGCGGCGTGCCGGTCACGTCACCGTTGTATCCGATCACAGAATCGGTAACGCTATCCAGTATAAGCTGCGGCAGAACAGCCCCAGTGGTATCCGGCTTACAGCAGATGAAAAAATACCCTCCAAGATGTGTATAAGCCAGTGACTGGGGAATGCAATTATAATCCTTTAAATTAATCGTCTTGATGTACGACATAGTTTCGAGATCAATTTTCTGGAGCACAGGTTCATCCTTATGAAGAATAAATCCAAACCTATAAAGGAAAGTACAAAAATCAAAGTCAGCTTTAGTGTGTGCATTATGTACAAAAGAAAAAATAAGAGGTGAGCAAATAAATAGGTTAATACATGTAGGTTAATACATTCCTATAAATGACAGCTTCAGACATTTCAGATACTAAATAGAATACAATACATATATTTTAGTTTTCTTGTGATTATAATTTAGAATGTGTAAAATAAAACATCTAAAACCACAGATATGATGAATTGAAAAAGTGTTTTTCCTACTGACATGGAAGAAAATATAAACGTTACTTGGAGAGTATCTATTCAGTTGTAACTTTTATAAAAACAAGAGGTAGGAAAAGATTAAGTATCAATAGATAGCACATCCCACATGTTTTAATTCATTTAGTTCTTAGTCTCTCTTGGGAACATCAAATTAATATAATGCTCATTGCTATTCAGGAAATTATCTGATTCTTCCTCATTTTAATTCAGCAGAAATGAGTATCATAAAAGGATTTAAGTTTATGCCTTCCAACTATCCAAACCTCATATTTTTTAGACTTTTAAACGACCCTTTATTCATTTCCATATAACAAGGAATTTTCATTGAATATAAATGATATAGTTAAACATTAAAATCCTAGAGCTTGTTATTTACATTTTTAATACATACTATATCACTCTTCCCTAATGTTAACAGATACATAAGTTCTGATTGTACAGTCACTTCATTGTATATATACAAAATTGTCCATTCCAAATATTCTGGAGTTATATCACAGTAAATTAGTTCTGCCAAAGTAGCATTGTAAACACTTTTACTGAACAGCTGTTTTTCTTTGTCAGATTTCATAACATAAATTTTCCCGATTGTTTGATCTTAAGAATTAAGTTCCTTGCTGATACATGATTTAAAAATACTTTCTGAGTCTATTCATATACAAGAGTACAAGAGTCAAAATGTTTCAACAAATGAGTTACTGAAAATAGTGCAATTTTTTTTGCATTATACTTTGCACCTCTAATCTATTTATGAATATTGGAAGCACAAAAGAAACAGGCAAAAAAACATATAGGAGATTTTTCACTCAGTTCCTATGACATAAAATGAGGTGTATTTTGTACTATTGCCTGATTAAATCTCATTTATGTCAGACTACTGATACAATTTTGAAGGTACAATTTTTAGTTTTAGTGTTTTCTTCTGTTATCCCTGCCTCCTGCTTCAGTTAGGTAACTGCAAATCTAGTACCACAGGCTCTAGTGTCCCAGCTGGGAGGAACTTCTAGATGACATTTGGTTCAACTCCCACTCAAAGAAAGGCTGGTAGGGATCAGGCTGCTCATGATTAGGAGTTAATTATGAGTTGATCTGATTACGAGATCACTTGGGTCTTTGACTATTCAGTCAGATGTACACAAATATAATCTGGATTACATTGTCTTGCTTAGGAAAATATTGTGGGAGGCTTTATAAGAGTTTCACTGAAATAAGAGTTACTTCTACTTCCCTATCCACAAAGTCTGTTGTTCTGAACCAAACTGGAATTGGGAGACAAAATTTGATTTTTATCTATACGGGTCATTTAATACTACCCACTTCTTAATCTTGGGAAAATACAAAGCCACTGATTCTTGGTTCCATTATTATGCTTAAACCACACTGAACATAATTTCCATGTTTTCTCTCTAATTGAAAGAAGTCTTTATCTTGACAGCCTTCTAGAATCTCACTTCTCTTCTTTGATTCTTAAGATCATTGGTAAGAATTCAAAGATTACTTCAACGAGCTTTATAAAAACTGCATGAAGAAGTCAACTACATCTTGTATCTTGGATAACATCTAAGTCTATTGTTTCCTCACTTTAAATCAAGCACTTACTGATCTATTACAAACATTAGTTGAGCTTGTTGTATAACTGCAATTGTTAGTTAGAGACAAGAAAAACAGTAAAAATTTACCCTTCTCAATGTTAACTTTTATTAGCCTTCTTCCCTCTAGGCCAGCCGCTCAGCTCTTTCTCAGGTCTTCCTGCTCTTACTAATGAATTTAAGGCAGCTTTTTTTTTTTAAAAGTCTTACTGTTTATGTAAATGTATTTATGTGTTTTATTTTGCCCTAATATTTGTGTTTTATGTATGTGTTTTATTTTGTCCTAGTATTTCTGATTTTGTCCCTGAATTATATTAACTATATTAACTTTTTTAGTAACTGGACCTGGTTTTAACCCTTGTACTTCAGTTTGTTAGTTTGGTAGAAGATAGTTTGGTCTTCTACCATACTTGCAACATTTTATATTTACTAACAGGGTATGTTCCTCAACCTTTCACATTGCTTCATCTAGAAATCAGAATTTCACAAAATTCTTTTTTTTTGTTATACTAACATACAATCTTGCATTCCAGTTCTCTGAAATAAAGTGAATTCTACTTTCCTGAAATGAACTGATTTTATTCTGTTATTCTATTTCCTACCCTACCAGGATTACCCAACCCTAATTTCTGTATCATCAAACTACAAGTTGCCTTCAATGTTCTCAACCAATCCTTTCCAACTGATCAGCATCTGAAACAGCATCCCATCCAGTTGCCTCTAGTGTAGAACCTTTCTAATCACCCTTTTACAAGAGATATCCAGATCATTAAAGTCCCTCTAATACCACCAGATATGACCCAGCTGATTGTGTAAGAATAGGCTACCTATACAGAAATTCATACAGCCACTTCATTGTCTTCAACTGAAAGTTTGCACTAGAGCTCATAAGGACAAAACCATGTCTCTCATTTTATTGTCACTTGGAAAACATCTACGGTTCTTTTGCAGACTTCATTCAAAATATAAGGTCTTAAATCATAAAATACCATATATATGAGAAACAAACTGGTAATATATTATCTACAGAATCATCATTTAATAGAAGTTGTTAACAATCCAGCAAAATTCTGATGTTAGATCTTTATGGCACATGCAGTATTAAACAGGTAATGCATTACTTACATGAACTGTGGTTAGGAAAAGACTATAAAATTAGTTTAGAACAAATGTCTTTAATATAATAGCCTCTAAGGCAATAATCAATTAACTGTCCAACAAGCATTTAAGACATTCTGTGTACTGACATACACATATTTAATCTCTATTTCTTGAAAACAATAACAAACCTGATAAAAGGATCTTTTTCTGGATAAGTATTGACTAAAAGCCAGACAGTGGCTTCACTGTTGGTGTGATTATTGATATAAAATTTGAAAATAAATAAATAAAACACTAAAAACCCAGAATATGTAACAGCAACAAAAACTAATACAGTATGTTTTTATGCACAATGTTTGCTCAGCCTAACAACCTCCTGACCATTCTAGTTCATGGAGTATTATCACAGTCTTTAGCTTTATTTCTAATGCAATTAGGATCATGTAATTGCATGCTGACTGCTCTTTCCTCATCCCTTCCTTTTTCTAAAGGGAGTTCATTTATTACTACTTTGGAGTTTACTGGCCACAACAAAGGGGAAAAGGAATTGTGAGTTTTCATGTAGATTGGTGGCTACGTGTAGGATAGTTATTCCTGTGCATGGAAATGTGAGGCAACTTAGCAAGAACTCATATTATGATTTAGATTTATCACATACACTTACATGTCCCGATGTCAGGTCAGAAAAGATATATATGGAACACAGACAAAAAAAAAAAGACTTGCTGCTTTGTAATATAGTTGGTTCTTGCAAGAAAGTGAGATTATTTTTAGAGAGAGAAGTGGATATGTGAGACAATGTGATTATTGTGGCTAGGCATGGTACAGGGGACAAAACATTAGACTCTATTAGTTTCTCCAAAAATAAAGATATTTGTTTTAATAGGGAATTAATATATGTAATTCTGTTAACAGGAATTCATAACAAATTTGTGAATATTAGAATATATTAAAATGTACTTTTCAGGTAAACAGATAAAAATGATTGTTTTCAAATAAAAAGATATTTCACATAGGTCTGCTCCTATTTAGTAAGGTTTAATACAAGTGCTCCACACTGTGCAGATGGTTTTTACTTGAACTGCATTTGATCACAATTTAGATAGTGAACTGAAAAGGCGTTTTGTTTTTTTTAGTGTTTTTTTTTGCTTTTGAGCTTGGTAAGCTAACCTTGGTTTCGTACTATAATACTATGAATTAGAAATGGGAAACTGCATTTAAAAGAGAAAAAACACACAAGCTAGTATTTTTTAAACTATGTAGGTACTTAAAATACCAACTGGTGGTCAAATGGAATTTTCATATATACCTAAAACATATGCAAATGTATTATGTAATTTTGAAAATCCCATTAGGCACCATCTATACGATTAAATACCTAAACACTTCCGAAAATGTAGCATTTTTCAGGAACTATTTAAATATGTTACAAATTCCTTTCTGTTATTAATCATTCTGCATTCCAAACATACTTGATATATTTTATTATATATCAGCGTCAAGAATATTTCACGGTAGGTTAGCTAAGGAAAATGCTTTAAAATTTCACTGTATGTTTGTGACCCATTCTAGTTTCTAGCTGAATTGATACAGATTATAAGGAAGAGAAATGAAGTAATGGATTCCTAATTATTTTTAAAATCTAAATAAACATATTTTAAACTGCCAAAACCCTTAAAACAATTGTAGTTTTATATATAATATCATCTTGACTAGAAGAAAGAAGATGAAAGCAGTCCTGGCTGCAAATCAATTTATTTTGAGTATTACTTCAGAGAATGAAAATTATGTTTTCTTTTTGAAGCATTCCAAGGACAAATGAAGAACAAAATTAGTATCAGTTATCTAAATCAGTATTTTTTTTTACTTGCTGATTTCCATCATGATTAGAACGGATGATTTAAATCAGTTTGATTCAAATAAAGTTAAGTTATTTATGAGCGTTTGATTTAGCAGTATTAATGGTCAGCTTATGTGAAACGGTCAATTTAAGGGGGGTATGAAACAAGTAAGATATTAATCATTACTTCAAAAAGGGTTCCAAGATTAACATGTTTCTGAACTTCAGGTATACTCGGCATGTGTTAACTTTGGTAGCATAAAACCCTTGATTACTAATGGATTTCCTTGATTTTCTAATACTTTATTTCCTAAATTTAAAGTCTCATGTAACTTCTCTAAGCATTACATCAGACGAAGGTGACACTCGACAAACAGTCCTACCCACAGAGGAAGCTGCTGCCATTGCCGTGTCCTCCAACGTCTCATTTCCACTCTGGTGCCAGAGCAACCCCCCCAGGCCTCCCAGCTCAGACGCTGTATATCACACATGCCACTAAAATGAATCCAGTTAGCCTGGATTCATTTAAATAACAGGGTCTGCTTATTAACCCAGTTGGTCTGACTGAGTAGGAGCAGCAGGGAGCTATATCCTCACCACTGGCACAAGTAAACGCAGAAGAGGAAGTCTGTTTACAGCCTTAGTTGCAAAGGCCTCCACATCTTCTTCACCTTTAATCATGTTCTTATTCTAGAACTAGCCAGCAGCACCGAGTAACTGATGACACATCCTTTCTTGTGCAGCACAGCCTACCTCTTTTTATAACTTTGTTCCCAATTCAACAGAGAAAAGTAAAAACTTACAATATCCAGGGTCTCCATACTGCAAGATTGTTTTGACTTTGCTAATAGTGTTTACAGAACTATAATTGAAAACTAATGAAATTGGCTTCCAGACTGCAAGCCCCTTATCCTGCTACTGTATTTGCACTTAGGAAACACACAGTCTCTTGCTTTAAAACTATTAAGATTCTTGATTTTATAATCTCCTACTGCTGCAACAGCTGATCAGAGATATTCTAATAATCATAATGATAGCTGAATATCCATTTACTCTGAACTCTAAATAACTATGTACTATGTAACGTTAACATAATTAAACACAATCAACACAGGTTTATGAAAAAGGAGACTTTTTTCAGATAGTTAATTTCTCTATTACAAACCTGAAAGTTTGTAATAGTTGAAAGTAACTGAAAATCAAAAAAGCATACCCTTCTTGGAATAAAAAGTGGTAAATGAGGGAAGAAATGTTTGTCTGAAATAAAAAAATAACAATGAAGAATCATTTTACAAGGCAGTTCTCCTTCTGCTTGATATTAATGCTTCACAAAAAGAATACCACCATTAGAAAAAATAGCAGGAAAACTGTGCAGGACTTGGAAACCTAGGCTTCTTTAAGCAAAACGTGTTCTTTCATAATCAAATGCAAAGCCAGGCAACTGGAAATCAGGAGTGCAGGATTGGCACATAGAACAACACCCTGTGAAACAGTGACTATGAAGGGATTTAAGGAACACTGCAGGCAAGCCGCTCAGTATAACAGTTGCAACCGGTGAAACAAAAATAAAAAAAGAAGAAAGAAAGAAAAACAGGAGAAAAAAAAAGAGAAAAAAAGACCAAAAGCCCTATCTCTGCAGTAACGTACACACATAAGCAAGTAAGACAGCCACATCTTCTTTGTGCTCTGTATTGGTGAGATTTAAATTACAATGTTTCATTTTTTTTTTCTGCCATTATAAACAAAGGAATATTAAAAAAAAAAATAGAATAGAGGAAATTTTAAAATTATCTGAAGAATGGAGACAGTGCTTTTAAATAATAGCCTGAGAGTCTAATCTATTTAGCTTATGAAAAATACAAATGAGAGATGACATATTTACCACATCTACGTACATTAATGAAGGGAACGTACTGCTTGCTAATGGTGTCTTTAATCTCATAGACCAAAGTATAATAATGATTTCAGCATAAGCCAGATAAATTAAAATTTAAAATAGTCATTTTTATAAAAATGTTAATGACAAACCATTGCAACAAACTAATACAAAAGGTGAGGAATCCTTTTTGGCTAGGATCTCCAAGTGAAGTCTGTGTACTTTTCAAAAGTACTTGGCTAAACACAAATCATGATGTAGATTCAGAAATTTCAGATTCTATCAGAGTCTGTGGATGACTTCTTGAAATGTACAAAACCCATGGTGTATATATAGAAAAGAGGTTCTTGTGGTCTCTTCCAATCTATAAATATATGAAACACTAATTCTTTGGCTTTGCTCACAGAAGCAAAATTGCATCTATTTAGCAAAAATGATGTGCCAACAATTTCAACAATTAAATCTGTTAAAAATCCTTCTTTAGCTGATAAAGTGGTTTAATTGACCGACATTCACAGTATCCAGATTTAGCAGCTAATGCTGCAAGTCTGCTATTCTTCTGTGTATGCTCACAAAGACGTAAGAGCCTCTCCAAACAGCACAGACTCAGAGCAACCACTACTTCATGCTCTGAATCACTTGCTGAAGGAAAAGAAAGTTGTTTTTTATGTTATTTATATGAAATATATGGATAGTTGCTCCACTTACTAGATCTATTTTCTCTTCTAAGGAGAGAAACTCACTAGAGCAACTCATATAATGTCTTTCGTTATAAACCTGTAAAACAATATTCATGATTCTGACATCTTTTTGGGTTTAAGTGTATGTACATTCAAGTGCATAAAATACTGATGTTGGTGTTAAGTGTACTCTTATGTAATAATAATAAAGATAGGAAAGAATATATAATTCCCTAAAGAGGGGAACTTTATACACTGGAACATCTTGTAAGAAGAAATGGGTACTAGACAGCAGTCTGCGCTCCGGAGTTGTCATGAGGATTTACTGAATAGCTTTCCCTGACAGTCAGAGTGTCCTTGCTATTCTGATCCTCTCAAGTGTTTCAGTGGTGAGGAAGCTGCAGCTACCATAAAAGTCTTATTTTTGATTGAATATTTTCCTTCAAAGGCCTATAAGTATGAACACAAGTTCAAGTGCAGGAGATTCTAACCCCATTTGGTCAGGTATTTGGTGCTGATATTTTCAAAAGAGGCTAAGGGTTTCCAATTTCATAACATTAAACATGATTTGACACAATATCTTAGTTCACAGACCAAAAATAAAGCAGTATGCAGAGAAATCTGTACTTCTGCAGTTTTGAGGTTTAGATGCCACTGTATCTGTATCTACAGATAGAGTGTAGAAAAAGTTTTTTTTTTTTTTTTTTTTTTTTTTTTAAAATTAATGAAAAAATATTTATGGTGTTTTTTGAGTATTAATTTAATTTTAGAGTTTAAATTAAGTTTTATAATCAATGATTACTTACATACATAGAAATACGTTCAAAATAGCTGTCACCCACACTCTATAACACACGGATCTAGATGTAGAAGATTACAGTAGATAAAGAGGAGAACAGTGACTGGTCATGCAGTCCTGTTTCAGAGAGACTGCCTGCTGACATAGAGCATAGATCAGTTGCAAATAAATTTTAGCCAACTGATCAATTATGTAATTGCTACCTTTTGTCCATGAGGAGAATTTGTCAATGCATTTTCTAACTAATATTAAGAACCCCCTCTGTCTCCTGCTGTCAAATTGTTAACTGCACAAGGTTGGACTCGAAGAGCCCTGATGAGGCAGAGTGGACTTTCAAAAAATAAACAAACCTGTACTTTGTAAATGAACCAAAAACAATAATTGCAAGTCACTAGGTTGAAGGGAATTTTAGAGTACACTGGTTTATGGTCTCAGTAAATCATAGAATGCCTAAGGTTGGAAGGGACCTCTAGATAACATGGCACAGGGCTGCATCCAAACGGGTCTTGAAGATCTCCAGAGAAGGAGACTCCACAACCTCTCTGGGCAGCCT
>JAWLRI010000924.1:1845544-1918690 GCA_034781795.1 Crypturellus tataupa | reverse complement strand
ACTGCTCAGGTCCCCTCTCAGCCTTCTCTTCTCCAGGCTGAACAGGCCCAGCTCCCTCAGCCTCTCCTCATAGGGCATAAATGAATCACCAGATGAATGAGCTGAGCTTCGACTATCATATTCCTTCCCTTCCCCCAAAGTAAAGGAATTTTATTAAAGCTTTGCAAGTAAGTGTTTACTACCACTTTATGTTTCATTCTATTTTCTGAGTAGCCCCCAGAGGCCCTCACAATCTGATACCTTTTCAAAAGCATTCAGTTTTCCAGAAGGATTAAAAAAAAATACAGCCCCTCATAACCATGCTATGAAATTATTCCTGTCACCTATGTGCTGTTAACCTGTTTTTTATGACTAGACTTTAGGAGAACAACAAGTGATACATCAGAGTATCTTCACTTTACCCAAACGATTTATAGATAGATGGTGGTCTATTTAATGCAAAGCTTCCTCTCATACAGATTGATATGCACAGGCCTCCCACTGTTCATTAATCTCGATTAATATTTATGAGAATCTCAGCCCTCATGTCTCCTCTGTGCAATAAAATCCTGTGCAATATCAGACAGCCTATAAGGCATTTGTCAGAGTGCATATTGGGAACTCATGCAACTCAAGCCTGCAAGACATGAGAGTAAAAACTTACATTTCCTATCATTTATTTTACAGTTAATGCAGGTAGGAAGCTGTTGCCTTTGGACATCACTCCAAGTATATGTCAGAACTGCGATATCTAAGATTTTTTTTTCCCCCCCAAGTACTCTCCGCTTATGAGGAATTTTTAATTCCAGATTTTCAAGAATTTAGACCATTCATATTTTGTGAATGATAGTTAAAATAGAAATGAAAAGAATAAGATTTTGCAAATCTATTAGCACTTTCTCTATGAAACTTGCTATGAAAAATAACGGTACTCAAAGTATCCAGAAAATGGGAACTTGAGGCAGATAAATGACTTGTTCCAAATCACATGAGAAACAGAAACATGCGAGAAGAGTGGATTATGTTCTTAATTTCATTAAAATATATATATATAATAGTAGAATAATTGCAGTGACTATGACTATACTATAGCTTCTTCTATTGCCTAAAGATATGCATTCAAGACAAGAAATTTTCAATTATTGTATTTTCCTTTATTTATTTAGATGTACTTCTGTTACTTCTCATGGTTTGATTTAAAGGAAAACCTTTATGTTTTAAAAAACACAATTTTATAAGTATAAATATGCAACAGAAATATTAGAGAAATAGTTTATCAGCTGAACTACATATGCATATTGATGAAATACATCCATTCCTAAATAGTAGTTACATTTGTATTCAGTAAATAATTGTACAGTGGAGTACAAATGGGTGCCTCTGTTTCCTTGCTATACAGTCAGAACACAAATAAGTCTTGTCATTCAATTGCTGAAATATATTTAAAATGATTGGATTTGGGTACTAGATATATGGAATCGTAAACCACTAGGTAAGCAAAATGGTGAGTAGTAAAACTTCTAACTGTATCATGCTTTTTTGCCATAATAGTTATGAAAATATTCTATATGTCTATGTTTTAAGCTACTGCAAAACTGACCACTTGAAGACTTTCATGGCCAAGGACGTAGGAATCTACATGACAAGTTAAATTAATATTTTACCAAAACTACTGGTATCTCTGTCATAAGATAGTATCAAATATCTCAAAAGAAAATACAGATCTTTCAATAATCAATTTTGAAATAACTTCATCCATCATTTAGAAGTAACTTATGCAGTGAAGCATGAATACTATATTTAATTTTAAAAATTATTAATTTGGGGAAGCTGAGCAGATGTTCTTTTTATTTATCCATATTATTTCAACACCATCATTTTGCAAGTCTTACTTTTCCTTCTCTTATTATCGTATCCAATCTATGCATCATTTCTCACAAAATTTCCATCCTCTTAACTTCCATGGCTTGAGACATGTAAAAAGGGTAATAACAAATCGTCTTGGAACACACAGCCTTATCTGGCATACACCAGATCACTTATGAGAGGATGTGTTGAGTATGTTGGCATAGCAGAGTTTATAGAGCAAGTTCCCTTCCACTGCTCAAAATGCTTATTCAGAAAGTGATTCATCACCTTTATGTTCCTGAGCTACTTTCAAACCAGAACTGATCCTCGCTTATTTTATGAAATTCATTATCTTTTTGAAAAAGCAACATTAGTTCTCTTAAAAAGTCCTGTCAAGTCAAGTTCTTTATCAAGGCCATTTAGACTTTAGAGCCTGCATAGCACAACAGGAATATTTTGTTTGGGAGGAATGAACAAGAACTCCTTTTTCCTTCTAAATTCCTCACTGTTCTTATACATGTGCCAAAAATGCTTTGAAAGTGATCCCATATTTAAAATGTGCACATTTTTTTTCTTTTCGCTTTTTCTCTGCAACATACAGGAGATGATTTCAAATTCAAATTAATTGCAATACATTTTTTGAGAAACCTCCTCAGTAGAAATTTTCATTGGTAGCAGTAAATGAACCCAAAGAATATAAACTTAAGTAAAATCTTAATGACTCATCCATTTTCCAATGACAAGACATCAAGCAACCTATTTGTACATAGCTCCGCATCTACGTTGGTTCTAATTCTCCCAGTAGTACTTAGGTAAAAAATTTCCTGTTTTCTTGTCAAGCTTCAACAGGGCCACAAAATTTGTTTTTTCATCACAATTTTGCTTCTGCACTTCCATATCTTGAAAGAGCTGACATTTTTTTTCAAACCAAAATGTCTTTTAAAGTCAAAATACACAGTTGTTAAGAGGAGGTTGTTGTATATTGTCCAGCTTTCCCTGAAGGCTGCTGATACAGACACAGGCTATAGAGGATGTGCCTCTTAGAACTGTCAAGCATCTCTGCAGATGGTTTTCGTAACTCTCAAAAGGTAACTTCAACAGAAAACCATAATTTCACTTTGCTTTTCAGGAAAAGGGTATTTTTCCAACCATAATCATTTTATATAACTCTCAGGGTTAGAGAGCTATCAAAAAGCAGGGAAAAAAAACCCTCTTTGGATTCTACCTTTCATTTTTAGCGTAGTATTTCATCTTTTTAGGATATTACACAGCATGTGAAGGTTATCAATGAATTTTCCACAGCTAACTTCATCACTCTGAGTGAATTAAAAGATCATGTCACTATAAAAGCATTTGACATCATCTGTTATCATTAACACCATAAGTGACTGTAAAAGGTCAAAACAGAATTTCATCATATGACTTCTAATAACTCCTGCTCAGATATTCTATCTACAAATTACTTTCAAGAAATATTAAAACCTACATTAAACATTTTTTTCCTCTGTGAATCTATGTTATCCTACAGCACAATTTCAGTATACTTAAATAATTTAGGATTTTAAGTCCATATAGGTATATATATGTAAGTATATATAGAAAGAATATCCACTAGATGCACTAAAGAAATATTTTTCCTCTGTTGAAAATATGTGATTTTCATATGGATGTGATTAATCATCTTATATCTATTGATTTTAAAATTTCAGGAACTATACTGTTTTTTAAAGGATAAACTGAAAAAACATTTCTCTCTGTGCAGACGGGAACTATGAACACCAAGTGAATGAAACACTATGCCTGAAATTTGGCATTCAGTTCAGGCAGATTTGATAATCACATTCACTGTTTGTCTACAATTCTATGTACTCTATCCAAATTCCATATCAACAGCCTGGCTTCTTCTTTTCTTTTTCTTTTCTTCTTCTTTTTTTTTTTTTTTTTAAAAAAAAAGACATTGCTAACTGCTATTCATACCAATATGTGCAATAAGCATATTTTTTCACTGTTCAGATATTGAGAAAGCTAGGCTATACAGTCTTTTGGGAGTTCTAGAATCAAGATGCTGAGTGGATAACACAGGAAGAAATTCTACCTGCTAAGGCAGTATTAGTTGTATTATCTACACTACAGGTAGGCCTACCTGTTTGACCTTTTGTTTATTGCTTTTATAATACTGTGAGATTTGTACAAGGATGTTATACAAACCATACTAAAGCAAAGGTCACAAGAAAAAAAAATCGTGAACAAGAAGAACTGAAACCCAATGCAGACTTCAGGCAGCTCCATTTGAACAAACTTTGTGTTTATTTGCTGCATCTGAACAATTTTGGTTCTGCTTGAGATAATAATGTGCCCCTCCTACTTAATCAGAGTGATGGATTAAACTGAAACCTGTGGCTATAGCAAGGATGCAACCTTATGGTAAGGGGAAGCTCTGGTCAAATAGAGTATGAATTAATTAATGGACTGGATACTCCACACAAAATTCCAACATTATCTGGATACCCACCCTGCATCTTCAAAACACTGCTATACATTGTATTTTTTTCTACCCTACAAAGAGCTTGCAGCTACTCTGCACAAAGAACAGCTAAGCGGGGAGAGAGTATTGAGCTGCCAACAAGCAAGACATTCACAACCTAGTTTCCAGGACACTTTTTTTTCAGATAAACCATATCTATTATTTATTACTTCAACTGCATTCCTTATAAAAGAGATACTGGTTAAAAAGTGACAGCAATAAAATTAAAATCTAATAAAAATTTTACTAGAAATGAGGACAAATTTCAGTTTTATCTTAAATAAACACAAGTATCATATTTCTATAGCTTAAAATAAAGCTGCATTTACTCTGATGAACAGAATATAACATGTCAAAGATGCTGTAGAAACCAAACTCCTTTTTCCACTTTTATTTCTTACCCTATTCCCACAGACTACCCTCACAAAGTCAGCAGATGTTTTGGGAAGAGAGATCTGAGATGTGATCAAACACTTCAGGAGAACCATATTCTCATAACAGAAAAAAAAAAAAGTAAAAGAATTGGATGAGTTAGAATCGTTTATCTGTACAAGAAGAAACAGCAGTACCACTGTGCAATGAGAATTTTTTTAACATTTACAACTTCAGAAAAACAATATTTATCATTATTATCAACTTTATCCTGAGTGAATGACATTCTTGTTGAAACCCTCCCAGATTCTAGTGCTCATATTTCAAAATTTATGCAAAAAAATCAATTCAGGAAGCTAGAGCTCTACCACTGCCACGTTTATCAAATCTGCTGACCATGAGCTTACTGGGACTCCACGTAAACACCGTTAGTTGTCTGTGAACGGTGCTTTACCGGATCAGTGTAGACTCTGATGCTATAAAAAAACTACTAATCTAATAACATGAGAAAGTGTTACCATTTATACAAAATTCTAAAAGAGAAATGTATTATATATCATAGAGCTTTGTTTTTCTTGATGAAATCAAGTTATCGAAAACAGCTGGGAGAAGGAAGTATTAATCATTAGGGAGGGAGGAGCACGGAATTTGGTCTAAGGAGTTTTCTTAACTGTATTCCTCGGCTTTGCCTTCAGTTGTCCTTTTAGTTTTTGTCACCAACATAACAAAAAGATGCATTTCCCCCTAGCTCTGGATTTTCTAAAAACTTCTTAACATATAACATTGCAAGCAATATTTACTTCATTGCAATTATTCTTCACTTAATACCCCTACACAGATAATTCTAAGGAAGACTGTTTACACTGATTTATGTTATTTCACCGAGGCACTGCATTCATCCTATTTAAAACATCACACATTTAATTCTTCTCACCTAAGTAATTGCAAAACAAGCAAAACTTTTTAAAGTGTCACTTTATATTACAAATATTGTGCATAATATAGGATTCCCTAAATAAAACATTTATCTCTGAATAACAAACGTTCTTTATTTTGGAACTGGTTTTGATGTCAAAAAACAGTCAGCTTTGCTAGAGCATATCAATCTACCCCTCAGGACTTACAAAATGAATGTTGCCTGGAATAGTTCATTTCTGGCAGATTGCAGAGAAAAGACCTTTCTTTAATTTCTGCAGTTCAAAATGGTTGTCTGTTGATAACAACAGCCTAAGTGGATTTTGCCCAGTAGCTATTGATCATCAGCACAAATATTGTTTTTCTTGTGGGTTCTCTTACAGTATCTAATCTTTGAAGTCTGTTTTCCCAATTTTCCTCCTTATTGCTCTTTAAGACAGTAAGCAACTTCTGCTTCATATTTCTGTTTTGCAGTGAGACACACCTTTTTCTTTTTTTTTTCCCCTAGTACTTATTATATACAGTAGTTGTAAATACAAAGTATCTTCCTAATCATGGACATATTTAGGTCTTGGGATACTTTCTGATAATTTTCTCTACTTTTAAAAATATGAGGTTGTGTGTGTATATGCATACACATATGCACAAGGTTTTTGCCCTCTTTACTGATTTTACCATTTACTTGTAGCAAATTTTATGAATGAAATATTTAAAAAACCCTGTTCCTAAAAAGAAACAAATAATATTTGCAGTAATGATGTATTACTGTGATAATGCATCTGGGAAATCTTACCATAACAGCCCTAAAAATAGAAATGGAAAAATAACTCAGTCAAAAAAAAAAAAAAAAAAAAAATCAGAGCAACTAAGGTCAACTTAGTTCGATGAACTGATGGAAAATAGAAATTTCAGTTTAAAGCACCAACATGACTACCAGTTCTGATAAATAAATAAAAAGGTCAGATCTGATGAAAAATACAATTTGATGATAGGTTTTATTTTCTACCAGTACTGACTATTCTGTCTTACTCAGCTCACTCTGGCTTGGTAGGAAACTCTGGATTTGAGAAAGCCTGCATGTTAAGTACTGCATTTGTACTTTTCCAACCAGAAGAAAAAAAAACTGTCAAAACAATAAAAGGAAATCTCTGAAATTAGTCACACGTAAGGAAAGGAGGAGCTAATATTTTGCTTTAAATTAAAATCAACATTGTTTCTATTTTTGATTGTTGATGTGAATTAAAGAATACCTTTTTTAGGATGAAAACATACAGAGAGAGAAGTCTTACTCACAAGCTGCCAGAACATCACATGTTTACTTAACAATACTGTTACAAAGAAATAAAAGTCTTCACAGATTAAATCAGAAAGGAGTTTAATATTCAATTGCAAAATCTATGAAACCAGTAATTTCAGATCTATGGCATCTGTTTCTCACAGGGGGAATAAAATCCCTCATTAGACCCTAAGCGGTACTGAAACAGGAAAGAAATCGAAGGGCAATACAATGAAAAACAAACCTCTCACGAAGCCTGCTATGCTTTAGGTTAGCAACAAATGCAGAATATTACCTGAGAGATCTGAACGACAGGGAAGTGATCTTTACTGTAAGAAGGCCATGATTTCTGAGACTGTTATTGACAGGTTTGTTCCAGAGGCACTGAAAATCTTTATTCCCTTTAGCTATTATTTTTTGTCTTGGACACAGAAGTGAACATGTTATCTCTATTTGCATTCTCAATCCAAAAATGTGAAGAGGATTAAGTTAGAAGACTGAGCTTCCATAATCAAAGAAAATGATTGCATGATGATCAAATATATTTAAAAGATTATCTGATATTCCTGAGCTTTTAGGTGGAGGCAGCAGTCATTTGCCTGTTTGGATATTTCATATACGGACACTTAGTATCAGTTTACATTAGCAACAAATAATCTGTTCTATCTGTAAAATAAGACATGAATGAACGAAAGCATGAGTAAGACTCTCTCCTATACAACATAAAATGTGCAAATCAAAATTGAGAGATTCACTTTTTTTTTTTTTCTCTCCCACGAGTGAGATGTAGAGACATATAACAGTCAGCTGAAGCACACAACCTCCTGATCAACAGTGTTTACATGGACTTGATGGACGAGAAGCTACTGCTGACTGACCTCTAAAGGGACAAGGAAATACTCTCTCTTAGTAACTCATGCAGCTGTCCAGAGAACTGTGCAGGGCCATGAGTATTGACTTGCTTCCTCTTCGTGCTAGTCTTTCTTCTCAAATATTTTTTTGGAATCCAAAGAATGGCACTTAAAAGCTAACTACCTGACCTTTTAGTCACTTCTCTTTGGTTAGAGGGTAAGTACTGATCATTATTTGGAAAAGTAAGGATCTTGGGAAACGTTCAGATGGCAAGACAGGAGGGAAGGAATGTCATTTCTGCAAGAATTTATAGGAGGCCTGACAACTCCTAAGTTCTTACTATAATTAGGTAACTTCAAATTAATTTTGTGCTGATAGCTGGAATTTGAGTAGGAAAATTCCATTTCTAGACAACAAGGGACAGAGATAGGAATGAACATTATAAACTAAACAATTATTGAGCATTTGTATTCTTTTTAATCAAGCATAATAACTGAAGTGCATCTTGAGTTTCTTCCACATCATATTTAACAAGATTACCTCAAGACT
This sequence comes from Crypturellus tataupa, assembly GCA_034781795.1. Taxonomy (NCBI): domain Eukaryota; kingdom Metazoa; phylum Chordata; class Aves; order Tinamiformes; family Tinamidae; genus Crypturellus; species Crypturellus tataupa. The sequence continues at coordinate 1,910,375 of JAWLRI010000924.1, read as the reverse complement.
AAGAAATATGAGCTGCAAATTTAATGCAGTTAAGCCAAAGTGAATGCCATCTCAAGTACATCAAAATCCTCATTCTACTACTTCTACTGTGACAGCTTTCACTCTAGCAGAGAAATCATAAGACAGTCTTTCAAACACTTGTGGGAGAGAGTTTACATGCACTGTCTTCTGCAACTCAACTGGATAACTCATGTGTTTGCAAGATAAAGTTTGAAATGTCTTAATTATATTCTCATACCAATAACAAAACAGGGTTCTGCCTCAAGTCTTTTAAAAATTATATTGTCTTTAAAACAAACAAAAACTATTTCAGGTTAAGATTCTACAAGCATAATATTTAAGGTACATCTCACTAGCAATCCAGAGGACAGAAATGGAGAATTTATCTTAAATTCGTGTTGAAGAATATCCTCAAATAAACCATGTGTAAGAAAACAGCTGTGGCTGTAGTTGGCCAGATGCTATGGTGGCTCCATCTGTTATTCTCCAGGTATTGCTGGAAGAACTGGATTAATATGTCCCAAGTAGGCTAGAAGTTTTAACTGATATTTAGACTACATTTGGAACAAACCTTTATTTTCCAGGGTACCAGAAATGAAGGAGTTGATGAATTATCTAAGTTTTTTGTTAGGGTTCCTACATTACAAGCACATAAAATACGTTACTATAGAATTGGAATGATAAAAACATTTAAAAGAAAACAATCCAATATATTTCAGAACAAAGGAAACTATTTTAATATCTAGATTTTTAAAATACGTATTAAAGTACATAAGGAATATATATTAAAAAAGAACTATTTGTACTACATAATAATTCTCAGCAAAAAAGTCTTGATAATGTTGGCAGCAAATATGTTTTTCTGTCCTATATATTTTATTTTGTATCTTTTCGTTTCACTTTTAAGAAAATGAAAGTCAAGCAAGGGGCTAGCTACACAGACACAACCAACAAAGGACATTCCTAAAGATAGTCCTGAATGTCAGCACAAGGAAGGATAAGACTAAGAAGAGCACTCCAGAGAGCATGGTAACACCAGGGTGGACAGATGTCATGTGGAATGCACAGCAGAATTTGTATATGTCAAAAGAAATAGTCAGCACCAGTAGAAAATGAATAATGAGGTAGAGATAAAGACAGGAAAAGTGATAAATTATGTATGTCAAAACAGCCTCAAAAGATCTTTTTCTTCATTTTAAAAATGAAGTTCACATACTGTGATATCTGGGAATATAAGAAAATGTTCAAAAGAAATAATACTAAACTGTACCACAGTTCCTTTCCCTCTCCTTACTAATGATCCAAATGGGGAAAATATTAGCACAAACCAAATAATATATCTATTGCATGTAAAAAATACATGATAGAACTGTGACACACAGAAATATCAGAGGCAAGATTTCTATTGCAAAAAGAAAAAGTCATGCTCATCATGTTAATTGTATATATTAAAGATTTTTTTTTCCTAGTAAGATGCAACTTTGGGTAGTTCTCCAGAAAAAAATCTTGTGTGTTTAAGAACATAAGGAACATAGACAAAACAGCCTACCTTTTGTAATGGAATTTCAGAAACATCATGATCAAAACTTATCCTAACTGCTCAAAAATAGATATGAAAACAGCAGGTTTGGGAGCAAATCTTCACTATTACAAAACAAACGCTAGATGCTTCACTTTTCCTTGTTTCATATACTGTTGAAAATCTGCAAATCTAAAAGAAAGTAAAATCCTCTTTTGTGCTTATTCTTTCTTTTTCCAAGGAGATTGTAAAAACATAATTTTTACGTAAATCTAAGGCTGAAAAAAATGCCTTCAATTTTACCTTTGTTATTTAAGAACAAAATGTACAAAAGCCTATAAAAAATTCAAAGCATTATGATATTTTATGTAGCACAAAAGCTTAATGGTTAGCCTAAAATTAATTCACATACTTCTGAAAAATGACTAGAAAATAAGATGTTTTTAACAGTTCTTATTACTGACTTTCTAAATAGCTGTGCATTAGAAACTTAACAGCAAACATACAGAAAAATTAGTTTCTTAAAAAAATTTTAAGATCACCTCATAGCTAGAGGTGATCATAGAATCCTTATCTGATTTATTAGAAATAGCAATTAGTAATTAAGGCAGCATTGAGAAAAGTTAATTTCTGAACACTGGACTGTCACACCTGCAAGGATTGGTTTCTTTCTACAGGTGTCTGTATTTTTGCGCATGTTGCATTGTGTGATGGACTTTCATGCAGTGACGCATGCAGTCTTTTAGAAGGAAAGTGGAAATAGGTATTGCAGAAATTTATTCATAATAATAGTCTATTTGGCCACTTCAGATGGACAGAATACAACATTATCCCTGTAGTAAATCTTTCAGTAACATCATCTGCACAGAATAAAGGGAATAACTGATGGTGTGAAAAACACTTGCAATGTACCTAAATTCCCAGTAGATCTGGCAGAGTACATTGAAAAAATAAGACCAAAGGAATTTTATTTTGTACAGTTTTACCATGTAGCAAAGGACACAGCCTCATGCTATAGATATCATGTGAAGGGAATTATCTATATTTCTCGATAGTCATGCTGAAGTGGAAATGTTTTTGGTATAATCTTTTTCTCTTGACAACTGACAATTTTAGTTTGAGTCCAAACTTCTACTTGCCAAACAGTACTTACATTGTATTGGCAACTGGAATGTAGGATAATTTGAGTCTAGAAAATTTCTATAAAGATTTATTTCTTGCACATTTCGATCTACACGTACCTGCACATGTATGTGTGAATGTGTCTGCAAGGCTAGAAACTGAATTACAGATTTCAGTATATTAAAATATTTTCTCTATAAATTCCAAAATGACGTGTCATCTATCCCTGAGAACATTAGGTCTGTGTCAGATTATAGCCATGATAAGATTTCACTGTGTTGGCAGTGTGGAAGCAGTTACTGCACAGGTCCTACAGGTGTTTGTTCACAGTTTTGGGAGTCCTTACTGCCTAGATGATGAAAAAAATCATGCCTGCAAATATAACTCATTTTTAGTTTGGAATACAAGCGCAGAAATGAAAGAGGATACATACGAAGTATGTGTGGTGATATGGCACCTGCACGTACATAAAGTGTTGAGACTTGCCTAGTCTGAGGATGCACGTAAGTCAGATTTTTAGTGTCCTTGTTTGTGGGCTGAGGATGTGTGAATACAGAAGAAATGACATGGGGGATATAGGTTTGATAGTTCAAAGACTGCCTCCACATTTTCTAAAGATGTAGTTATTTCTTCAGTGGTTGGTATTGCCAAGGGTGGTTTTTGAACAAAGACAGTTTTAGAGCAGCCAAATTATCTGAACTGAATCTCAATCTGTTTAGTTTGCCTTCTCCTTTAGGAACAAATATGTTACAGAAATCAATATTTAAATTTAAAGCAAAAAGATGCTGAGACTTTGTGCTGTCTTTCCCCACCTAATTTTTTTTTAGTTTTCACAAAGAATGCATTTATGGACCTCCTTTTGGGGTGAAAATACACAGAGAGAAAATATACAGGTTTCCACATAGCACTACTGTCACAAAGACACCAAGACCTAAGGTTATAAAGACGGTGCCAAACACAGGCCCCAAACCCGGACAAACCCGGACAAACCTCTCTTGTGTCCCATGCTACTATGGGTGACATTAGGATTCACTGATGGAGTCTACAATCATTATTAGAAATTGTAGTTACTTTCCAGATTTTCTCTCATTGTCCTGGGGCTTTTGAGCCTTTCTTTTCTTTTATATATAAATTTCTCTACTATTCAAATGATTTCTCCCAAAGCAATAACCATGTTGCTGGCTTTTTGACTAAAAACTTGATTGCAAAATGATCACTCTCCTAACACAGCTTATTAACTGAGTTTGTAAAATATTAACTTTTTTCTTTATCTTTGAACCAAATCATAATGGAATCATATGTGAAATACCCAACTCTGAATTAATTTTATATTTTTTGTTGGTGCTTTGTCTACTGTTGACTCAGAATTTACTGCTTGCATTGTCTGACTTGAAAATCATTGAAAAGTTCTGATTATATGGGATTTTTGAAATAAAGTGCTATTTTCTGTGTGCTTTTTTGCATAGTAATACTGAAAATGCTCTTGCAGTCTTTCACTTACTTCACATCTCTGCAGGGGCTTAAACTCTGTAATGCAGTGCGAATCTCTGAATCTCTAAACTTCTGAATGCACTGAATCACCATCCCACACGGGCTTCATTTCTGAGCACTCACAGGAATGCACTGGCAGCACATTCCAATTACTCTTAAAGAAAAGCTTAGTTTGTGGAATGTTTTGTGTAAACGGGTAAGTATAATTTTAGAGAGATTGCTTCTCCTATTATCCTGCACAACAAAGAAATAAAAGAGAGAAGAAATTCAAACTGAGAATACTTTAACTCTATTCAGATCCTGAGCCATCTCACCAGTGAGTTGATTGTTCATTCTTCCACATGTTAAGTCAAGTAACTATGTGACATTCAAAATGCTTGCTAAATATTAAAATATCTAAAGGGTGAGAGTGAATCCATTAGTGTGAGTTCATTTAACATTTTACAGTGGTATAACGATAGATCTTAATTTATTCCAATTATCTTTTGTTCAGTTCGATTTAGGAACTGTGGAGCTGAAATAATCAGCCCTTTTGCTCCTTAGACTTCTAAGAATATATTTTCATGAGGACTGTACCAGTCATCTTTTTGCAGCCATCACATATACTAATAATAAATGTCTATTTTTATGATAAGGAATAGATATTAACAGACAATTAAGGATAGGATCATTGGTTGTGCTGAACTGCCTTGGCAGAAAGAGGGTTCCACTGATTAAAATTTACTTCTAAGTAAATGTAAAGGCCAACTATTGAAAATATATACTCAGTTTTTAATCAGCATATCTATCAAGGGAATAAGCTTTTTTATATGCTTTCCTCAGTAGTAAATGAAAGGGGACATTGGAATTTTGACCATTAATAACATATTCCACCCTATCTATCTTTGTGTCAACGGTATCTGATGACCTTTTAATACAATTGGGGAGGGTATTTTTTTTAAGATGTGTGAACTGAAAAAATACAGGCATGATAGTATAAAAACAATACATCTTAATTCATTATTTTGATATAATTCATGTAAATTGGCAGAGTGTATCTTCCAAAAGTAAACCAAAGAAAGGCTGCTGGTATCTGGCCATGTTCTTCTTTTCAGGATATGCAAGATGAACACAGAATTTCTTCCCTTCAAGATCTCTAGAACTCCAACAGATAGCATGAAGCTTCTTTTGGATTCTTCCTATTAGTTGCTGTTAGGATTCTTTCTATTTTTAATGTTTTGTACCATGGTCTCCTTTTGGTTGCTGAATGACTTCAGAATTTTAGTTCATTACCCTACAACTACTAGGCACAAGAAACTCCATAGAAAAACCAAGGAAAACTTTGGCTTTCCCCAGACTCTAAGCTTGAATGTTAAATGTCCAGAAAGTTTTAAAAGAGAGAAGGGTCTTTATTTTCATCATGAAGAAATACTCAAGGGCAGGCTGAGAGCTAGCAGGCAGACTAGTCTTATCAGAACACCACACAGAAATTCTAGAATTGTCACCAACCTTTAAGACCTTAGAGTAGCGTGGCAACCCAACCTAAATTTGCCTGAGGATCTCTGAATAAACAGGGATTTGTTATCAATAAGCAAGTACAGAATGCTCAACAAGTTATTAGAGAGAATATTAGCGAGATATTCAGAGGGAAACCCTCTGAACCGATGATACTAAATGCAATGCATTTCTCTATCCAAAATGATGCTTGTTTTCTTGTGCTTTTCTATAAACCAGTTAAAAAATGGCTTTGACAATAAAACAATTGATCCATTCTTCTTCTATTCCTTTTAATTGCTTTTTATCCCTACATAGTTTGATTAGCTATTGCTTTGATGGCTCATTATAGGTGTTCGGAGCACAGATGCTATGTTTGCTGCTTATGAAACCAAGAAAAGTGATTTCTTCTGACTTGGCTACATTGTATGTAGAGCCTTACTTGCCTTACTCTGTGGCAGAAAAAAGTTTGGGAATTCATTTTTACCTTGGGAACAATTATTGTCTACCTCAGACTAAAACTGCTAATACTTTTTCATAACCTAGATTAACCCAATAGATCAGTAAAATAGCTATTTATTTTTGGTTGGATGAGGTAAGCCTCTTACATCTCAGCTATCAAATACACTCCATGACCTTTTAGCCTTATTTTCTTGCAAAAGGAGGAAACATTTGATGATTTCCCAACCTCTGATAGTGTATTCAGGAGTTTAAAACAGATGGTTTAGCCTTCGATGTCACTGCATGCAAAGCTATGTATTTCTGTTTTACCTAGTACATTTCAGGGCAGTCTTCACAGTGAGTTAATTCAGTTCAATAAAAATGATAGCCTGCTGCTTAAGCCCATCTGGTGCATGGTGTGATTTCATTTGCCTACATTTACAGGCCAAAAGAGTGGAAATGCACTTTATATCCTTCACTTGGAATTAACTCTAAAAAATTCAGGCAGACAGTTACTAAATTCTGAGTTTAAATTATATACTTTAAAGCAAGTATTCAAAGGTACAGAAAATTATTTCACTTTTTCTTACTGGCTATATTTTAGGGAGTCTCAGATCTAGTGTACTAAGTCTGCATCTTTTTAAATCTTTTAAATGTTTAAGTATTGGAGAACTGCAAGACAACGGTTCTTTTGGTGAACAACTGAAGCACAGTTCTCAACAGACATGTCTTGCATAATTCATTCCTGGTAGCATTAGCAAGGTGTGTCTTACTGGAGGAAATGGACAAATTTAACACTAATTGAAAATGCCAGGTACAGGTATTTTTATCTATTTTTTTTGTCTCTCTTTTTTGTGTGTGTATGTATGTGTGTGTAATTTTCTTTTTAAGAACTGAGAGCAGCCCATTTCTTTTTTATTACAGAAAATAAATACCTGCCTAGGTAGCCCAAAAGTGAAGTTTCATCTCTAAATGAAACAAAACAAAATAAAATCTTTAAGTTTCTACTATGTATATATATTATTAATACTTGACATTTTACATAATATTAAGTATTAAAGAGAGAATAAGTTATGCAATTTTAGCTTGCAGGTGACAAATCCATCTAGCTAGAGATAGCTTTCATTGTTTGGAAAAGTTGCGTCGATGGTAGCTGACTTCTGTCAAAGAGTGAGAAGTACCCTTGAGTAGTTTACCATATTATATATCTCAGCCAGTGAGGTTATTTCCCATGTAGCTGTCTTTCACTACACATATTTGTAAAACACTCTTCTGGATGGTTTACACACCACAGGAAGGAACAGAATGGAAAAGGGAAAGGGGAAAGGCAAAGTAGGTCCAAGTTTTCTATTTGTTACCTAACATCCTAAATATGTACATGATGTTATTACGGGCTGATGACAAGGTAGATTTAATAGACTGTTTAGGTAGATTTAGTAGACTGTGCAAAAAATGGAAATACAGTATTTCTCTATATAGCTTTTCTTTTTATAGAAAAGACACCCAGTTATCTCTTTAGAAAAATAAAATTAATTAAATTGAATGTTAAAGCGAATGTTAAATTAAATTTTCATGTTTATTTCTTTTTTTATTATTATTCTTTAATTCTCCCTTATTTCCTCCTTTCTGCTAAATGTAGGACAGGTGAGCCGACTCATCAGCTGAAGGTATCTTTGACTCACTATGCCCCTGCAGAAAGAGCCTACATGGTCTATTTAGACAAGACAGCAACTTAAAATAGTTTAGGTTCTACTACCTTTAGACTGGGTCTGTTTTTCTTTTCCCATTTTCCCAGACTGATTCCCTTGTAGCACGTTCGCTCCTACCCATTTTTTCCTTTTCCTTTGTCAGGAATATTAAGATAACTAAAAAATGTCATTTCTGTTTTACTAATCCTCTCAGAGAAAAAAATGCAAGAACTGTTATTCTATCAGGGAATAAAATTACCGAATGATAAAATGTGTTTCCTATAAATAAATGCATTTGCTTAAACTGGGTACAATTGCTTTATGTAAATAATAAATAATAATGAAACAAAGCAAGTCTTTTTACTAACACAAAGCAAACTTTTGGTCATGCAGGATATACTAATTTAAGATGTTAAAGTTATGCCAGTATTTATTAAAATGATTATTGATTTATATCATTTTTTTTTCCTGGTCGTTATGCTTTGACTTTAATAGACTTGCATATGTTAAGATAGCTTGAACTGAGTCCGTTTAACATCATGCTACGTGGTGTCCAACCCAATGCATTAGTTTAAAAATTGGCCAAGGATTTGATTCTATCAGTCAGTCACTGCAGATCACTGCCAGCCCTTTGCTTTCAATGCAGCCCTTAGTTATGGAGTAAGAGTTTGTAGGCAGCTATCCAGGCAAGAATATCCAACTGTGTATTTGCTTAGTGATAAAAATATGAAGAGTTGCCATCCTCAAGGCAATAATATGAACAACTAAAATTCACTAATACAATTGGCAGTATCTTCTTACTTGCTCCTTTATAAAGTAATAGTTACTGTTCTCCCACATCAGACCTATTCCAAATATAATACTTATTTAATAATTTTCTCAGGTTGAGTGGTGAGGACTGTTTGCTCATTAGTTTAATGACAGAATATGTTGTTTTCTATTGAAATACAGAAATGTGGTTAGTAATGGCATGCTGCCTTTCACCCATTTTAAACCTTGCCATCTTTTGCTCATGGTGTTCTTCTCTGTCCTTCCTAGGACTCTGTCCTAGTTCTCTTTCTTTCACATTTGGTACACTGCTATCACAGGAAGAGTTTGTCTATTCTTTAGGCAAACTCAAAGATAATCCTACATTCACTGAGAATAACAACCAAGGCCCAAGAATATATAGTGTTTCCTGGTACAGGCAATGGAACGAACCACTGCAACCTCTCAGAACTACATATTTACCAAGCATCAATGAAATCAGACCAGTTTTATCCATGTGTCTAAATAAATATGTTTTTTTACATACTTAGTCATGACTTGTTTTAAAAACAGAGAGCCTCATGAAAAAATACACGAAAAAAAAAGGGCATGAGATGAGAGAGACAAACCTGTTATTAAGAACTTAAGTTATAGAGTAACTTAAATCCTTTCAAAATGCCAAACTGAATTTTCCAATCATCGAGAGAATAACTTAAATACAAACATACATGTAATATATAGTATTTGCCATGCTATATGGAAGAACAACTTGGAGCAGAAGTAGGAATTAATAATTATCATTAACAAGATCTATGCTCCTAAACTAGGAAATCACCTGAATTCTACAGTTATCAATTCCCAAACAAGACAGATAATATCACTTATTACCTTTAATACATGCAGAAATGGACAGTGGTTGACTTTTTGAGTAGTTGATGGATACAGAAAAAACACTTGTAAATGGCTTAGTTCTTCTATCCATCTTTTATCCAACAAAACTTCAGCAGAGTTAGATTGTAAAAAGGATTATTTTAAAGCAATACTGAAGTGGGGGATACAGTTTCAAATTTTCAGAATCTTTTTAACTACATTTTCTTTGGAGATGATGGCATAGTTCATTTCAAAGTTAATTATAATCGAACTCAAACTTACCTTATATGAGTAATGATGAGGTTGGTAGTAGGAATGAAAAAGTCATCCACTTTGTCAAACTGCTTTCCCACAGGCTGAGTATGGATTGTGTGATGAGAAACACTCCCGCTGGCTTGTGTTATCACCTACATAAGGTAACATTATTATCTGCTGTAAAAATCCTCCTTAAAAATTTAATCTGTGTTCAAACAAATTAACGCAATATTGCCTTGCACTCCATTTCTTTTGCATTATTCTTCAGTTATAAACAAAAAAGAATACAAATGACAGTGAATAAAGCTGAACAGCACTGCAGATTTCAGAGATGTATATTTTTAAATATTTATTTTATTTTTTACATACTGCCTAATCTTCATATTTTTTTTTTTTATTTTCTTCCTTTTCTAAAATTTTTAAATATTAGTCGTATTTTTACCACTGAAAATAATCTCGTCTGACTTCTTTTCAGGTTACCTTAATTCGTTTTACTGTCACAGCTGAGGTCATTATAGTAATGTTTAAAGGAAAACTCAGAAAATGTTGCAATTATGCAAGGCTTCAATTTGTCTAGATATTATAACATATAATCAAAACACTCACTTGCAAAGTTGGTGAATTCTTGTCCACGCTTCCCCAGCTCAGCACCCAGACTTGATCATGTGATTTATCATAGTGCAGTTTCACTGGAACAGGATCTGTTCTTACTGCCTGCAGCAAAATAAAAGTAGATGTCATCGGATTGTCTTAGGGTTTTTAAAAGAAAAATAATACACATGGTGGAATTAAAATGATTATTGAAGATGCATTTCCTGCTGTTTTCAGATCACATTTAAAAATTACCTTGTCAGTTGTTGAAAAAAGGCCTCTGATTAATTCAAAGTCACTGAATTGCTCAAGCAGTGACTTTTGTTCATTATGCATTAACACTTGGCAACAAAATTATATTATATTGAAGCTATTAAGAAACTGAAAAGTTTTAAATCAAGTGAAAATATACTTCCCCACCACGTCTTTCACTTTAGGTCTATCAATTTAAAAACTTCGTGAATTAATGGAAAATGGCTGAAGAGGGAAGAGCAATCTCAAGCCACATACTGAAACCGATGCAATGCGCTACTGTGCAGTACTGTATAAATCCTGTGCAATGCTGCTATGTCAAACTTCTTGGCTTTCATAAATTGGATATATCTTTTTAAAATTGATACTCTTATATTAATAAAAAGCATATTTTTTTTCCAATTATAATTGTTATCTTTGCTAGTCTTCAGGTCAAACCGTAATGATCAGTACCAAAGTGTTTTCTGTACAATCCTGAGATCTGTGCCTGAAGATTACAAACTCTTGGTGCATTTGAGCACTAAGCTTCTTTTGTTATGAGTAGAACTGAAGATTTCAAAGATATTAAATGGGAGGCCAGGATATTTGATTAAGAGATATCCTCTGTGAGGCAAACAATTGTAGGAATTACTTTTCTATTTTCATCAATGTAGTAGGAAAAAAAATGCAGGTAGAAATTGTTTTTCACTCTCACCATCACGGAACTGTAAAGCACAGCTTGTTTACCAGTTTGTCAAGGAGAGTACCAGCTGGCTAATTAAGTGAACCTAATTTAAACTAATGATGTAGATCCTCAAGATAATGCACTAATGGCTGGCTGAGACTGCTGATGATACTTAACTGTACCCTTGAGGTGTTGCAAGCCACAGCTTCATCTAGGCAGAATTCATTTTTTCCTTCTGGAAATGCAAAATGAAGCCAGTTTGTTCACTGGCTCATTGAAAAGCAGAAAGATATTCCTTGAAAAAGGTCATTCGTGTTCGATAACATTTTTCTGCAGCAGGTCAGAAGATGAGCTGTCTACAATAATACTCGAGCTGCTGCATTAATTTGTTCGCAAGTGTCAAATTTCCATCTAGCTCCTTCGCACCCAAGGCGTGAGGCAGAAGGGCTCAGCCATCTGCACGTCAGCTGCGTTTGGGGTCTGGGCCATGGCACGGTGAGGAGGAAGAGGAGGGATTGCCCACGGAGCCCAGCACAGGCGGGAGGCGGCAGTGCAGAGATGCTCAGCTCCACAGAGCCATGATCCAACAGCTGCTCCCAGCCTCTAATGTTTTGCCTCTAACGTTAGCTTTTATAGTGTAAATGGATGTAACATATCCATTAGTACTACAGATAAAACAGTCAAAATAAGCAAATGTTAATCTAACATTAATTTCTACATGCAAAAGACACATTGTCTTACTAAATTTCTGTATCAAGTATTTGCAATTTGTGAAGTGGAAAGCAAAAGTCTAATTAAAATGTGTATATCCTAGAACTACTTAAATTAGGACTTCCATTCCTACAAAATGTTTGCACAGATGGGATAGAATTTCATTCTATGTTTCCATAAGTTTATGGCCTGGATACTTTAAAGTAATAGAAAAGCAATGCAATTCCATTTCTCAAAATAAAATTTGATTTTTTTTTCTGGACCAGCATGAAGGCTTGTAGAGTAATTGGTTTTAACTCATGGTATTTGCTGAGGAGCACAGAATCAGTCCACAGATTAGCATAAAAACCTGTGTGCAACAATATCTGCATCGGCCTATGTGTAAACTAGCTAATTCCAGCCATGAACAGATTTCTTTATTTCTGTAAACAGTATAATTTTAATTATTGGCTAATCTCCTGAATTTTACTTTTTAGTTAACAGATATTTTGATGGTAACTATCTGTAAACATGCCTTTAATGGTAAAATAAGGTAATGGGTAAAATAATGATTAATTTAAAACCTAAGGCAAATCTGAAGAATCTACCAAACGGCTCCATATAACCTAAATCCAAAAGAAGTTGCAGTCTCTGACACGTTTCACTGAGCTCAAAAGGCAAAACATGCTGTTGCCACTAAAGTCTAAATGCTATTAAGTGCAATTAAATAGGAATCCACCCATCAAAAACAAGATGAATGAATGTCGGCCAAAGGCCATAAATAATAATAAATAAATTTCACTCATTCAAACCTGACAGTGGCAGGAGTTCTTGCTCTAAGAATTTCTTATGAAGTCTCTCCTCCTTTAGAAACATTATTGAAGAAATATACTAAATTGGCTATAGCAAAATCTCTTATTTTCAGAAAAAAAGTCATTATCCATTCAATTAATCTCTACTTTGATATGATTTTCTACTGTCAATTTAACTAAAATAGTAAACAATAAAAAAAATTGAAATTTTTAATTAGGTGTGTAAAACATTTCATTAAAAATGTAATGTGTTTCATCAATCCCTGACACCATTTGGAGACATTGAATTTTTTAAAGAAGTTTTATCTGATGTGTCAAATAAAACAGAAAATACTAGAAAAGAGAGATGTTTTAAAGAATCGCTCTCTATTTTTTGCTTAAGGTAATTTTAAAATATATAGCCATTGCAATATAAATTTAAAAAGAAATATCCCAAGATAAAACTGTACATAATAGATTTACATTCATTTATGGGCAAAAAAGACATAAGACATGAAGAAAATTATTTTAATATTTTTAATGGTATGCTAGATTAAAATTCTTGTAAAAATCCATATTTAACTTAGCTAAAGAACCTCTATTTCCTGTGATTGTGAAGTTGTTATAAATAACTCTGTAGATGTTGGTCACGTTTGTATGATTAAAAGTTGAATCAGAACTCCCACAGTAGTGTCAAAACCTCTTTATCAGTTGCACATATAAGTGCCCTTTCTTCCGTGAATGAAAGCAGAATTTTTAACAAGTTATCAAGAACAGTCATTAAGCAACTTCAGAGCTCCTTACCTAGGAAATAATTTTATTTCAAAGTAGAGCTCTGCTTTTGAAGTCAATTTCAAGAATATTTTGCATGATCTTTAAGGTACTCAAACTTGACAGTCTCAGGCCAAAATTTTGTGATTATTAAAGCCAATCTTTCTTACCAAAAGCCATCAGGCTGCAAGAGTACAGACTTGATGATGAGATACATTCTAATGTATGTGTGAGATAAAAAGAAAAAAATATAGGGTGTTATATATTAGTGAGAACACTAGGCATTAGTTGAACTAGCAAAAAATATTGTGTTTTTGCCTTTTCAATCTCCTTTGTAAACACAAATATTTAAAAAATAATAATAGCATATTCAGGAAATATAATTTTAGAATATTACTGAGATTACAGCTATTACTTTCTAGATTTCTATTTTCATGTGCTATAGAACAAAACCTGTCCTCATGTAAAACCTCTATTAAATCTCATGGTATATACATATGTGTATTACTTCTCTACCCAAAGCTTAATGAATAAGTCTTCTACCTTATGTAGCCAAACCTACCTCTATGACTTTTGCTGTCAAAACTGACAGATGCATTCTCATAAGCTTCTATTTCCAGTAAGCTTCATTTGAAAATTACCTCAAGTCAGAAACTTTCCAAAGAACTGTTTTCCTGTTTGATTACTATTTATTTTCATTTTGCTTTTTCCTCTGCAAATTGCCTGCTTACATGAACAGTGACTAGTGAAATTTCCACTAAAAGCCAAAATAAGGTAGAAAAACGTTTTTAATACAATGGAAAAGATGTATTTCTTGTGTCCAAACTGGTCATTAATTTAAAAGTTAGGCATAGGTACCTGTATAACTTTCTGAGATTGCACATCAACAATAAGTACTCTGTCGAGCATGGGCTGAGTTGCATAAATGAACTTGTCTTTTACATTAACAGCAGTCGCCCATACACACCGCTGAACATCATCTCCTTCAACTTTGGGACACACTTCATCCTATGATTCAATAGAAACAGGCAAAGAGTAAGAGAAATTAGAGTCAAATCAGTTAACAGTGCAATAGAAATACCAGCTACACTTCCCTGCCTGCTGTTTAACTCTGAAATATGAATCTCAAAAACTTTAGGGAAGGAAATAGGAAAGGATGACTCTAGGGCATGGACTGGGGTTAGCCAAACTGCATGTTGCAAGAACCGCATGACTCACAAGGAGTTCAACGATAATCACATGCCAATTCTTCAGATCTGATCCAGACATTCATGCAGACTTTAGTACTCCTGACCTCAGTGAAAGCATCTGATCTTTCAAAGATACACTCTACGAAAATCCATTTGAATTCATGATACATCCCTAACAATCTATTTCTATTATTCCCAGTAAAAGTCTGGTTAGATATTTTAGATTTGATTTTAGATAAATAAAAAAAGTACTTAATACATATATATATATAATCATATTTATAAACTTTTATGAAATAGCATAAATTTTTCCTATCGTGGACTATAGTGGCTTTATGTAAAAACAAGGACATGAAAAATATTCTGCTTGGAGATAAATTATATGTTATATTTCTGTTTTCCTGACCTATTGCTCTTTTTCTTGTTATTTTTCTTCCTGTAATTGCAAGGGGCAATTTCACCAAATAATATGAAAGAAAATCTCTAATGGTTATACCCAACTTAAAACACTCAGAAACATCATTACTTGTCACTGTATTAATAATTACAGTACATCAACAGAGTTTTAAAAGGAACAGAACAATACACACAGTACTAAACAAAATATTTTTTCAAGAAGTAAATGATGTATTTTAGCGCTACTTTTTCTGTATCGGCAACATCCTTTGGCCATTGTGCCTGTGTACATTTAAGAAATACACTCAATCTTGATAAGTCAAAATAAAAAATAAATCAATTTCCACTCTAACAGATGGAGTTTCTTTGCAGCAGATCAATAGCTACTACTACTTTCTGCGGGATTCTTAAACCTCAACAAAGAGAAGGTCTTTCAGAAATCACATCAATAATGAAAAGGTGCCAAACCCAGCTACCACGAGACGGCACGTAAGCAAGAGTGCTAACAGTACTAACACATAAATGAGAAGAGTAAGATTTATTTTGCACAGTTAAAAATCAACACACTTCAAGGGGAGAATTTTATAATATGTTTTTCCAAAATGACAGGCATAGTGATAAAGGAAATATATTCTTAAATATGGCCACCAGCTTTTCATTGTGAAAAAAGTAAGTGCCAATATAAACAAGCACATCTTTATTATGACATACAATTATCCGATCAATTATCTGCTGTCATTTGCCTTCTGTGCAATTGTTGCTTCAATTGCAAAGTTATGTGCATAAGCACTAATACTACGAAGATATCCAGATGAAAACCTTCAAAAAACTTCATTAATTCCTAGTATATCGCATGAATATGGTTCTCAAATTATTATTTATTATAAATGCATTCCGCCTTAGTTCCATGTTTTATCTAAACATGTAACTGCTTTTAGATTGCTCTACACAATCCCAAATCTTCCTCAGAGAACACTTTTTTCAAATAATGCACGTGAGGATGTTTACCATAACTCTATAGCATGACATTTCTTCAATCACGTCTCCTATGGATTCACCTTAGTTTTTGTACTGTGAATTCGACAAGGGCACATTCAATACACTATGCAAAAATGACCCCAAATCCTGACAAAGGAACATGTTTTTCCTTCAGTTATTTGATTGAATGGTGTTTTCTACTCTATTATGGGAGAAATACAAGAATGGAGCAATAAAGACAGAACGAAGGAGAGGCAGGTAAAAAGCAAAAACAGAAAATAGAGCCCCACTTTGGGAAAATATTTTAGATTAACATGAATAATAGTATTCAAAATTAAGCCACATCTTTAAATGTTTTCTTCAATCTGAGTCTTGAAAAGTGACTTAAGTCTATCTCCACAAATACATTTAATTTCAAAGCAAGCAATTTCAATTTTCAAGCAAGAATTTTGTTTGTTTGTTTGTTTAGAAACTATAATGGTATGATTTTTAAAAATATGGAGAATTCAAGAAACTTGCTTTAAACACAGCAAGTAGAAGCACCACACTTTTTCATATTAAAATCAAAAATAGAGAAAAAATTACAAATAAAACTGTAATTTACTGGTTTTAAAATATTATCATAAATTACCAAATCTCACTCTACTCCAAAAACCTAATGAACCCCTCCAAAACACACTTTGAAATGACAGTAAAATCCCTGCTGCGCCAAAATTCTCATATCCATTCTTCTCCCCCAAGCCTGAATCATTTTATGTAGTTGTTTCCCTATTATTCAAGTCCACATATATTTAGATGTCCCAGAAATAGCTTTAATCAATGGAGATGAAATCTTTGAGAAGTTAACACTTGTCTGATTAGACAATATGGATTTCTTTTAAATTTCAGGCAGTAATCCTAAAGTTCTGCATTAATTTCCCCAGGGGTTGGGTAGATGGTTAAAATAATTTCTCCCTAAAATATAAGAACAATCACATCATTTCCTTATTCTAATTAAAATGTGAGCATTTTATTTTATTCCTATTTTATTCACTCTGAAAAAAATAACATCTGATAAAACATTAATTTATTTCATTGTTGATTCCCCGCGACTTTTTAATCAAAAAGTGACTCAAACCTATATCAAGCCAACAGATGGAAGAAAATAAATCCTTGGAGAAAGCTTTTCAAGGTAGCCTGGAGCAAGATATTTCTCTCAAGAGAAAACCTATGTTTATAGAATTATGTGAGCAAATTCTACACTTATACACTTACATTTAATGCAAAGGTCCTCAGTGTTTTCATAAGTTTTGAATCAAGCTCTCTAAGCAGTAAAACAAAGCCTATCTATGCTATGCTCATCTGAGACATGAACAGTTTACAACAAGGCATATACTAAGTGTTATTATACCACCAATTCCATGTTAAGTTCCTGTTTGCTTGCTTGTTCTGCAGCAAACATCAGGCTGTGGATCATCATCCATCACTTTTTTTCTTTTTTTAAAAGAAAAAAAAAGAGACCAGCAAATTAACTATCTTGCATTTTTTAGGTTTATTGTGTGATAAGAGTGCAAAGGAAATGTCTTTGGAAAATCTAGTGTGCATCAAGCTCTTGTCCTGCGGGAGCTTTGCTCTGCCATATAGTTGCATCAATAATTTTATACTACAATTAAGACAAACATAATCTGTCTTCTCTCTGATAAGGTCTTACTATTCCAAAGAAATTAATTTTTCCACATATGATTACATGTGTTTTCCAAGATTCCTATTTGAAACAAATGGCAAGTATCTGTCACATCTTGAAAAATACTACTGTCTTTGATTATATGGAAGCCCTGGAAAATTTTTCAAGGATTAGATGTGTATGGCCTTATATTTTAAATAAAGCTAGCATAATTGACCCAAAAGATTCCAGTGCATTGGGGAAAAAAGTGCCAATTACATACAGAACCATGCAGGAAGTTAGTATCATCTTAACTACTAAGCAGTAGCGTGACACATACAGTGCTAAATAGACTCTGGTAAATGTAGTCATTTGAGTGGACAGAATCATCATCTCAAATCAAGCTTCTTGAGCAACTTTATTTAGAATATAAATATGTCTATAGCTTTTATAAAATATATTTTATAATGTATTATATATAGGCTATATAGAGAGTTCTATTTACTACGTGTGTAAAAGAAACTTACATAGAGCAAATATACTGTATCATAATAGCATATTATATATACTTAAATATATACACACACACAAATTTATTATCTTTATATAACTTAAAATATAAATGTATATATTTGTTGCATATAATGCTAGGTACCTTTGAGATGCTGTTGTTGGAATGATAGAACAACCAGTAGTTCAAAACATTTTTATTTTGAAATTGAGTGTGCTGGCCCCACTTTTAGCACACATTGAACTTCATGCACGAGATGCTATGCTTTATCGAAATACGACTAATAAAGAGAAAATCAAGGTTTGTTGAAATCCAATGGAAGGTTTGCCATTGGTTTCGACAAGCACATTTTTTCAATCACTACTGTTTGTTTGCTTTGACAGTAATAATTTTTTAGTTGATATTCACTTGCAGAGGAGAAGGGTTTTTTTGTTGTTTGTTTTTTATATAAGTTAGACTTTGCAGACTTTGAATAAACGTAATTTCCAGAAGATAAATAGCTATTGCCTGTTGGTGAGCAATATGCTCCAAACACTATACAACAACACTGAAACACTGAATGCTGAAACTTTCTACTTGGAGCACGATTAAGAATCTATTTGACAACAGATTAAATAAACAGCTGTTATTGTTAAATAATAACTTGAATCAGGAAAAGGATATAAACTTATTTCTATCCCTCTTAGCCTATGCAAAGTTCACTTTAATCTGATACTAATTTAGAAGATTCCATTAACTCAGAAGATTCTGGAAAGAAGATGGAAATTGTTTACAGTTTCCAGTAGACCACGATAATCCAGTAAAGCATGTGATCCTGTGCTTCAGTTTCAACCTAGTAAGAGTCTAATTGAGTCTTTTGTTAGGCACTAACAGTGCTTTGCTCTACTGACACTTGGTTGTAAAAGAGGCAATTAAATAATTAGATAAGGGTTCTCAAGTTTATACCTTTATCAAAATTAACATATCCAACTGCACACGTATCCAAATACAGCAACATTCATTCACAATATAACTCAATACTACCTCAAAACACCTGAGTTCATTCTTTTCCAGGAGCTCAGCCTTTGTTGAGCTACACTGTAAAGTATATATCACACCTGGTACATAAACTGTGCTGCACAGTTTAAGAGTTACGAATAGCAAGTATTTGACAATAAAATGGCCCTACTGATGTTTGGCTAAATATGTGAGTAGCTAAATCAGAGAAGTAAAAGGAAACAGAATTTTAAAGCATGAAATGATCTCCTTTAGGTGTAGGAGATAGATGTTGGAGATTTTTATCAATGATAAGTGCTGCAGGTATGAAATGATACGTATATAAATGTGGAAATGTGAAATGTAACAGCATCTTTGATTAGCAAAATGATACAACAGGAGAAACAAAAGGAATTAATAATAAAGAATTTGAACTCATATCAATTAATAATCACAAGATGAATTTCACAGAATCACAGAACGGTTAAGGTTGGAAGGGACCTCTAGAGATCACCTAGTCCAACTCCCTGCTCCAGCAGGGACACCCAGAGCATGTGGCACAGGGTGGCATCCAGGCGGGTTTGGAAGATCTCCAGAGGAGACTCCACAGCCTCTCTGGGCAGCCTGTTCAGGGCTCTGTCACCCTCATAGGAAAGAAGTTCTTCCTCAGATGGAGGTGGAACTTCCTGTGTTTCAGCTTGCACCCATTACCACTTGTCCTGTCACTGGCCACCACGGAGAAAAGCCTGGCCCCATCCTTTCTACAGTCACTCCTCAGGTACTTGAACATGTTGATCAAATCTCCTCTCAGCCTTCTTTTCTCCAGACTAAACAGGTCCAGCTCACCTGGATCCTCTCTAGAAGCTCCACGTCTCTCTTGTCCTGGGGAGCCCAGAACTGCCCCCATACTGCCCCAGGTGCAGCCTCACCAGAGCTGAGCAGAGGAACAGGATCCCCTCCCTCGATCTGCTGGCAACGCTCCTCCTGGTGCAGCCCAGGATCCCACTGACCTTCTTGGCCATGAGGGCATATTGCTGCCTCATGGTTAACCTGTTGGCAACCAGGACTCCCAAATCCCTCTCCACAGAGCTGCTTTCCAGCAGGTCAACCTCTAATCTGTACTGGTGCCTGCGGTTATTCCTCCCAGGTGCAGGACCCTGCACTTGTCCTTGTTGAACCTCATAAGGTTCCTCTCTGCCCAACTCTCCATCCTGTCTAGGTCTCTCTGAATGGCAGCACAGCCCTCAGGAGTGTCGGCCACTCCTCTCAGTTTGGTGTCATCTGCAGACTTGCTGAGGGTGCACTCTGTGCCCTCGTCCATGTCATTGATGAACAAGTTGAAGAGCACCAGGCCCAGTGACTCCTGTGGGAAACCCCCAGCCACAGGCCTCCAGCCAGACCCAGACCCATTTATCATCACCCTCTGGGCTCTGCCTTCCAGCCAGTCCTCAATCCACTTCACTGCCTCCTCATGCAGTCCACACTTTCTAAGCTTTCTTGTGAGGATGTTATGGGAGATTGTGTCCAAAGCCTTGCTGAAGTCAAGGTAGACAACACCCATGGTTCTCCCATCGTCCATCCAGCCAGCCACCTCATCATAGAAGGCTGTCAGATTGGTCAGACATGACTTCCCCTGAATGAATCCATGCTGACTACTCCAGATCACCTTCTTTTCCTTGGCATACCTAGTGACGGTCTCTAGGATGAGCTGCTCCATCACCTTTCCATGGACGCAGGTGAGGCTGACAGGCCTGTAGTTTCCCAGTTCCTCCCTCTTGCCCTTTTTGGCTGGAGTGATGTTGATTTTTTGCCACTCCTCTGGTACCTTCCCCGCTCTCCATGACCCCTCGAAGATGATGGAGAGCAGGTCCCTCAGCACTCTTGGGTGCATCCCATCCAGGCCCATAAATTTATGGGTCCAGTTTGCCTAAATAATCCCTAACTCAATCCTCCTTGACCATCAGAAAGTCCTCCTCTCTCTTGGTTCTATCTCATCTCCAGGCTCAGTACATGGGAGGTAGCCTTAGCAGTAAAGACTGAGGCAAAGAAGGTACTTCCAACCTTAGGCATTCTATGATTCTATGATTTAGTAACTCTGCCTTCTCTGCATTTGATAAAATCAGATTTGATCAGATTTGATAAAATCTGACTCTTAGATCCTGAGCCAGAATATTTTTTAAAAAGAAAATACATTTTTTGAAAGAAGCTTGGTGAAGAGAACTTATTCTGCAAAGGGCTCAGACATTATCTAAAGTTTTGTGGTAAATGAGCTTTTTTCACTTGTATGCTACCACTGTCTTAATATTAGTAGCATATTAAGCAAATTCTGTTACATTCATGATTCATCCTTATTAGTGAATAAAAGGAGTTTTAAAGGTTTTTTATTTTATTTCAAAAAATTTCACTAGAAACTATTTTTTGGCTTGTTTTTGAGCAGAAATATTATTGAATTTAATAGGTCAAACAACATGCATAAAGGCATAGCATTTAATTGCTGGCTGTGCATTTACCACAGCTTTCCACAAACCAGATATACTCTATAGAAGGAGACATTTATACTTAAAAATGGAGCTCCTCACACAACCTACTTCCCTTTTCTTTCTTTTCTTTGGCAGGGGGAGTGGCAGGTGGAGAAGGTGGGAGGACAGGGGCTTTACTACCGTGCTAGTTTAGGCTATAAAGTTATAAGTCTATATAGTCTATAAAGTCTATAAGTCTATATAGTCTATAAAGTCTACCACTAGCTTTACTTAACCATCCTGATTATCACTACCTTTCAATAAATATAGGCTGCACTTACTTTTCACTTTAAGCCAATAAAATTTTATCAAACGTTTTAAAGAATCAGCTTTTGAGCTAACCATCCATAAAAATCTCTTTGGCTTATTTTTGGCTGTGTCAACCTAATTTCACTTAAGCAGCACAAATCAAGGCATGATTAGCAGTTCAAAGGATAATTATTCATACTAAAATAAATCTTTCTGTTGAGTACAGCCTTTGACATCAAAAATTATAGCCGAAAAATCAAATTCTATTGACACAATTCTATTGTTATTTCTGCAATCTTTAGGTTCTAGGGAAAAAATAACTGTACAGTTCAATAATTATACTTTGGTTCTCACTCCAAGGACATTCATGCAAATTCAATGAGGAAAAAAATATTTTTGAAAGATAATAGATCATATAGAACAGGTATTAATGGGGTGACTAGTATCCAAGTGTCCATGTAAGAACACATATTGCTATTGATTAGCAATATAGCAAAAACAAAAGAATAAAAGGAAGTAGAAAGTGCACTACCATGTTACATAACACCACACATGGAAACTGTATTCTATAAATGCAAGGAATTTGGTGAAATCAGCTAAACATATATTAACAGTAAATTTATTTAAAGTAATTAATGAATTGTAAGTTTGATTCAAAGCATCAACCGTATCTACTAACTGGTAGAGCTGTAAGAATGTTTACTGGCTTACAAAACGTGACTCATGATAACTGTTTAATATAGATAAACAAAACAAAACTCATGGTAGAAAAATATACTTGAGTAACTAATGTAGTAAAAGAGACTATTAAAAATATAGATGTTTTGTTTAACATAGTATCAGTGTGTGATTCACAGAGATGCATGTACCTAGCTGCTGGGAAAAAAAAAAATCTCAAATTAAGAGATGATGACAGAGGGCAGATAACAGAAACTAGGAAAAGAGAGAGACAGACAAAGAAAATGAAGGGTAGAAATGCACACTGCGCTGGGAATATTTGCTCTGAAGGAGAAACTGAGAGTTAGGATTTGATTTTGAAAAAAGAAAAGAGTATAACATTATAAAATAGTTATTAATTAATAAGACATGACTGAATTTATCAAATAGAAAACAGTAAATTTATTTTAAGAAAAGTACAATGGAGAAAACTCTATAAATAAATAATAATAAAAAAAAACTTGCCTGAAAACCAAGGAGTTTTTCACTTGGCTTAATATGCCTTTGAAATTCACATTCCACTGGTTGTATTACTTTGATTCCATCTTCATAAAAAACATAAAACATATTCCCAATTCCAAGACCTTAGGGACAAAAGACATTGAAATGTATAAAATTAAATCAATCATCATTAAAACAAAGAAACTTTTGTTGAATTTGTGCCATCATAAGACTGGTATGAGATGAATTTGTCAGTGTGCATACTGTAAACACAGATAATTTTATGGGATTGTAAGAAAAACTAAAACAAAAGGGTTATGTTTCACATAGTTTTCTCCGCGAGCAAGTCATTGGCTTTATAAAGACAGATCTGGATACATAAGCTGTAGTTTTGACAGCTGCAGTAATGGAAGGAATCTTGTGAATCACAGAATGGTTGAGGTTGGAAAGAGCCTCTAGTCCAACCCTCTGCTCCAGCAGGGACACCCAGGGCACGTGGCACAGGGTGGTGTCCAGGCGGATTTGGAAGATCTGCAGAGGAGACTCCACAGCCTCTCTGGTGTTCCAGGACTCTGACACCCTCACAGGAAAGGAGTTCTTCCACACATGCAGGTGGAACTTCCTGGGTTTCAATTTGTAGCCATTATCCCTTGTCCTGTCACTGGAGTTTTCCTTGTGTCGATTAAGATAACATTTATTCACCTACACTAAATGGATGCTATAATGACTAAATAATATTTGCAAAAATCTCTGGAGAAGACTATCATTGTAGTCATAAAATTATCTTTTAAATAAATTGTGGCAACTAACTTAGAGACTACAGTAATAAGGATATAGGTGCCTCCTGGTACATTACCTAGGCTTCCATGGATGTAACACTATTTATAGGAAGATGGGGGAGTACTGAATTCTCAAGCAAGACTTATTTCAATAAAGAGAGAAGGCACCTTAATATGAGGCAAAATAACGAAAACAATAAAGTGAATGCATTTGGGGAAAAAAGGCTGCATGCATGTGTGTATATGCCTATACACACTCTCCCCGCTGCCCAAACTACAGACTCCTAGTCCACATTAAGGACCCCAGAGATATTACAGTCCTTCAAAAGAAAGTAAGATGCATAAAGCTGTCAGCTCAGGCACAAAAAAAGCAAGTCCAATTATCTTTGAGAAAGTAAACAAACATAGGAACTTATAAATGACCCCTCCACCCAAACCACAATAAAAAACAAAACAAACAAACAAACAAAAAAAAATCCTCAGCACTTTCATAATACAGCAGTTCAGTAACAATAATATACTTAAAAATATTTGCTGCATGCAGATCAGTGTGAATCTATGTTTAAAACTGGCTGACACTGGTTTGAAAAATAATGATGGTGTGTTTGGTTTTGTATATAGAACATTTAATATTTATACATATATTATGTTATTATTGTAATTTATAAAGCTCCTACAAAATCCTTTCAGAATTTAGGATACATATCCTCTTAACTTATACAAACAACTGGTTCTAACAAGGTTTTTCTGTACATCACATAAATACAGACATACATATTCATATATATTGCAGGCATTAAAACAAATCCTAAGGTTTGCCAATCTTAGTTATCCTATTATTCCAGCCTTCCCTCTCCTCAGTCAATACTTATATACTAGAAAATGATAGAAATTATCTGATACAGGAGTTAGTGCTCATGTTTATTGGCATTTTCCTAGTATTATTTTCTTATAAAGGAATTCCATCATTACAACCAGTCAAAACATTCACTGTAATGAGTTTGCTAAGAAGAAACATAGGAGAGACCAAGATCTGTTGTAGCAAAGGACATTGCTGCTTCATATTCTTGATGCTTATTATGAATTAGTTTCAAACTAATTTCAAACTTTTGCAAACTTAAATTGCAAACTTAAATTTGCAAACTTTTCAAGGTGCTTTATAATCACTGAAGGCATCATAGGACTTGGCTTGAAAAAAACAGTCCTCCAAAACCCTTGGGATGCCAGTGTTTTCAGTTCTCTTTTCTCACACAAGGGAAGTCTTAGTGTAACACCTTAAGAAGCAGTGAGAATACCATACATCTGAAAACTAGAAACTTATACTTCCTTAATTGCTAATAGTTCAATGGCACACAGCTCTGAACAAGTTATCTGTACACTGCAAAGCCAATACAGCAGGTAGATAGCAGGTGAGCTCCACGATTCCACCATAGTTAGTGGATTGATTTGTTTACCAGTTGAGGAATGTCCTAAACCCTAGTTCTTAAAGGCACTGGAAAATGTCAAAGATTAATAAGAAAATCAAATATCAAATTTTAAATCTTGCAACTAATTTAAATACATCTTTGAGAATTACTCAGCTGTTTTCCCTATGAATTCGCAATAAACTCTGAGTCACTTACAGTACAACACAGTTTCCAATGGAAGTAACTAAAAACTTCCTCATGATGAAATATTTGAATTCCTGAAGAATAACATTAAATTGAAATCAGATTACATAAAGAAAGAGATGAGATCTCATGCCAACACTTTGATTTTAGTATTTTTTCACGGTAACACTTTTTTCTATAATGCACTATATGCAAATATTAACACATACATCAAAATAACCCATCAAGCTAAAAGACACTTCATGTTTTCTATAACAGTAATATACAATACGGTATTGTATTTATCCTTGAGAGATCCAAAACTTAGAAGTCAGAAACTTAGAAGTTCTTCATGAACATATGTCTCACTAAGAAGCAAGACCTTCACTCAGAGAGAGCTGGGCCTGTTCAGCCTGGAGAAGGCTAAGAGGGGACCTGATCAGTTTCTATAAGTACCCCAAGGGAAGAAGTGAAGAGGATGGGGCCTCTAGTTCTGGCAACAGAACTAGAAGAAATGGCCACAAACTGAAACACCAGAAATTCCACAGGAACTTAAGGAAACATTTCCTGACAGTGAGGGTGACAGAGCACTGGAACAGGCTGCCCAGAGAGGTGGTGGAGTCTCCTTCTCTGGAGATCTTCAAGACCCGCTTGGATGCAGCCCTGTGCCACGTGTTCCAGGTGACCCTGTGTGTGCAAGGGGGTTGGACTAGATGATCTCCAAAGGTCCCTTCCAACCTTAGGCATTCTATGATTCCATGAATGTAACTGTTTAAGATGGTAACTTTGACAAATAAGAATGATTCATACAAAAGGATCAATTCCAACAGCAGACAGTTTGGTTGGCTGGAAACTTTATCAGGTCAATTAAATTATACCCACCAAGTGCTGCAAGGGGGAGGATAATTATTATAGTCTATGAACAATAAATATGTACACAGCACAAGCGACAAACATTTCACTGTTGTACTGAAAAATACAAAAGAAAAAAGTGGTTTGTATTAGTACCTTGCTCTCGCCACAATATATTTGCAACTGCAGCATGTAGGAGAAAACAGAAAACACAAATGAACAAGAAAGTAACCATGAAATGATGCATCAATTCTAAAATAATTAACATGTCTTAACTTCTGATTCACTGAAATACTTACAATGTAAATTGTAAATTGTGTAAATTGTATAAATTGTTGATGGAAACTATGAATTAATAGTACAAGTTCTAAATGTCAAAATGATTAACCATCATAGTTACTTGGGCTAAGGTAAATCCCATCTTAACCACTCCCAAGCTAATTCCTTCAGCCTTTTATCAACAGTGTGTCTCCACTAAAATTCACTAAAAAATATGTGGCATTTTCATACACAGAAATTATGTAGACAAATCAGAGGAGATGCAATTTTCACCAGTTCCTATAAAAGCACAATTGGACTTTGAAGAGATTTACTGCAGAACATAAACACAAGAGAAACAGATAAAAAGAAAATGCAAAATTGATATTTGAAGTCACTCTTCTGTATTGCTCTAACAGTTGATATGATGTTTAACATTAACCTTGCAAGTTGCAGAAGTTAACTGTTAGTATGGCAGCAAGGTCTTTAAGAATACAGTGTTTGGGTTTTGGACATTTGAGACCAATGAAAACTAATTGTACTCATTTACTACCTGTTGCTTTTTTTCTGCTTGGGAAAAATAAGAAGGATGCAAGTATAATTGCACACATTTAAAATATTTAGAGCTCAGTATTCCATGGAATAAGCTGTTTAAAATATGGCCATTACAGTATTTTGCAAAGCAACAATCAGAAGACTGAGAAAAAAAAGGAAAAGAATACAGTATCTAGAACAAACACACATACCTAGTTGTCACAAACAATGAACTTGGTACTAAGGAAGTCCTTAAAACTTGACTTGCTTGTCCTGTTGAAAGGACAAGCAAGAACAATCATCACTGTAGAAAAGTCCCTGGGCTTTTACTGGCCACTGCTAGTCAAAAGACTCATGCAGTGCACCATTTCTCTTGTTCTTTCATTCAAAAATAAGAAAGCATCAGATAGGTAGATCTATTGGAGAAGGCGTCAGGATACTTTCTGACAAAATGGTGACAGAGTTCTGGGGTGTTTGGCTTGCTTCTCGCTTCTCCTATTATTTTTAATTCTCAGTTGATTGTACTTCATGAACTCTCTCAATAGTGCAAGCTTATTATATGTGTGACCTTAGATGCAGTATACAAGCTGTGTTACTCAGTTATCTCTTGATAAAACGAAGGTGATAATGACTTTTTATATCCAAGACTTTCTACTATAAGAATGAAATACTCCTATATAAGTGGAAAGTATCAGTAATATTGTTGCAGTGAAGCAGTGTTGAATGCTAGAATAAAATGCCACTTTTCTACAATGAGGGAGACTTTTCTTCTGTCTTATGATTACATATCATGAAAGCTAAATGAATTATTTTTATAAAACGTTATTTTGATGCCCCAGCACTCATAAGCAAAATAGGAATCAACTGAAACCTTGACATCTGAAGAATTTCTTAGACTGTTGCACTAACAGGACAAGTAACTTTAAATTGGAAGGCGGAAAAAAAAAAAAAAAAGGCAAAAAGACACATTTTCTGCCTTATGTGTTGATGAGATAAAATACTTTTGGTAGTATCTTTTACAATAACAGAAAAAAAAATGTACCTTCTGAAATCCAAATAGTGATTGTCCATAATTTGAGAGCAATTTTTACTGTTACCTCTAGATTTTGTCTCATCAAAACACCTTGTTACTAAAATTCCTTAAATATTTTACTTGAATTTTTATTAGAAAATACCAGCTGACGAGTGTCAACAGTCAATAATTTCATTTCACTCTCACTGTACTGGACTTTGTACCACCAAATACAAATCATAGATTCCAATGACTGATCCAGTGGAAGTAGGAGGTAAAGGTAAGTATTATAAACAACAGTATGGAGTAAGGAAGATACAATAGTATATCATAAATAAATAAATAAATAATTTTTCACACTTTCTGTTACTTTTTGAATTGCTGCACCACAATCTCCTGTGCTCTTTTAGTATCAGAACGATTTTTCTCACTTAAAACAGTGGGTTAATTTCTGTTCTTCATTTTCCTGTGCATACACAATACTTGAGAGCATTCTCACCGTTCTGCCAAGTTTCCCTTTTTTAGCACTAATCAGTTATTTTGCACACTTGAATATTTGCAAGAGAGATGAAGAAGAAATCTTCCTATAATGCCTTCTTCATTGGGTCTTGCGCTCTGTCAGAATGAGGAACAACACAGAGAATTCCTCTTTCACTCTCTGCTGCCACTAAACTGCTGTTTAGCAATGGAACAACAGAAGCATCAAGTGCTGGAGGGCAGAAATTCCAATGTTTCATTAGCATTGAGTAAAATATCTCACTCTCTATGAATTTTAACCAAATCACAAATCCATAAAAATGCATCTGTTTTCCTACTGAAACATTCAGCTTTATAACGCAGCTTGTACTACTCCAAATGAGTCTGAAATAACTTTTTTTATAAAACCTGAAACTAATTAAATTTTGCTGTATGTAGCTGAATTTGGAATCAATAGCTTCTACAAAGCAGAGTAAAAAAAAAAAAAAAAAATAGTAATAATTAGGATCTTTGCAATAAAACAACTACAGCCATTCCAGAGTCTATAACACTCTTCAGGATGCTTCCAGACACTGTAGCTAGAAGTTTGCTCTCATTTTCTATTTAAAAGTAAATGGTGTTATCCTTATTGCAAGTAGTGAAAGATCGAGTTTTTGTTATCGACGTATAACATGCTAATATGTTTATATTATATGCCTGGTGTTGAATGAAACAACATCTTGACTCTTTCTCTCAAAACTTTCACCTCATTTCTTAAATGTGTGATTTGATAATTTCCATTTGGCTTCCTCCACTCCAAAGGAGCCATAAAAATAATATCCAGGTAAGTTTCAGGCCTATCTCTGTAGTAGTGCTTAAATGAACATAGTGTGAGAACTCTGAGAAAGAAGTTACAATACACTTTTACTGTTCATCTTACAGCTACAAGAATAACTGTTAGGAGACCAAAAATGCAAGATGTTTGGAGGAATGCTGCCTGCATACTTTACCACCATAGCCACCACCTCTGGGAACTTTTCTAGTTAATTGTAAACATATCATAAAAAGAGCGTATCTGTTATATCTTTGTTCTCTTGCGTGTACTGTGTAAACACATGCCCTTATGTTAAAAGAAAAAACTATGTCACCATTACCATCTGATTGCTGAGCTACATTTTTTTAGGTATTTTTAGAATGGGTAACTGTGTAACAAAACATTGCTTTACTTGCAATGCATGTGTGCATTTTGATATATGAGTAAATATCTTCCAATAAACTAAACTGTACAAATCTACGATGGATCTGCTGCTTGCCCACCATGTTAGTTTACTGTTTCTAATTTGTTCTCTATAAATTCTCAAAATGAATTATGCTGAATTTCTTTCTCACTGCACATGAATACTACAGAGCCTATACTAGTAATGAGGTAGAAAGCATTCATAAGCCGAGTTTCTACCCTCTACCCTTTGGAATAGAATCTTTGTCTATGATGCTGTCAACAACTATAAACGTATTTAGCTCACCATAAAATAAGATACCAACATAAATTATCTCCAAGGAATTACGTAAATAGGTATCATTCTGCATAAGATGTGACAGGAAGATTCTATTAAATATGCATAAACCCTTTCACTGAAAATTTAGGCCATAAATCACAGTCAAAAGGCTTTTAGTTTTATTCCAAGTTCTAGGCTGTGGAGATGCCTGGTTGCTTCTGAAGGCCATAAACCTGTCAAGGTAGTGGGACTCAGATCACATAATCTCCTATCAGGTGACAGGACTTTGACATTATGCAAAAAAGGCACTGGTTTAGAAATAGATCTACTTCATGGTATGGAGAGACATATTACCTTTTAAACACAGCCCCAAGACACAATGCACAAGGCGGATAATTTTCAGCTTGCTCTGTGCAAATGGATTAGTAAATTTAAAGCAGAAAGTGTGTGATGATGTCACAGGGAGTGAACTGAGTAGCACAGGAACCTGTGACTGATAACCAGGAATAAAACTCATAAATATTAAAATAACATCAAGCACTGTTAAGTTGGTCCCAAAAATGCCTTAGTAGCACGATTAGACAACTTTCTGTCAGGATAACAGACTGCCTAGGTACATTCCTATGTCTCAATACTTAAAAAAAAATAAGAGAAGTACTAAAGGAGACATTAATCAATCTGAAAGTGAAACACAACAAATCTACAGAATTGTTTAGCTTTAAAAGCTTTAAAAACAGCACGTGCTTTTACAATCTATGATTCCAGCTTGATAGGATTATATTAAAATGAAACTGAGAGGAAAAAGTGGAACTTTTGTACCTGTCACAGTCAGAGAGAAATATTTAAATATTTGAAAATTGTCAGTGGAAGTATTCTCATCTCTGACAATCAGTCCTGCTTATTTTCCTTTTCCTGTAATGTCAGAATACTCTATGTTGATTTACTCTATTCCACTAATTCCATTAAATATTCCTGTGCTAACATAATTTTGCCTTCCCATCTTTTTTTTTAAGTTCACAAAATAGTTTATTTCTACTCCTTAACTATGCACTATATTACATATATAATTAATATTACTTTGGCTAAAATTTGCCATATATAAATTATTGGTCCTAATACCATCTGACTATAACCTGAAAACAAACAGCCCACAAGAGGACTTCGCTATTTCCCTCTTTTCATTTCAGGACCATATACTCTGTTACAACAAAAAAAAAAGATGGTAACATCTCTAGGGACCATTCTATCTTCTTATTTATATATACGTGTGTGTGTGTGTGTATACACATATAGTCAAGATATATTGCCAGTTTAAAATGCATCTGTATTTTCTACAAGCTAGAAAATGAAAAGCTGCCTTTTAGCTTTTCAACAAAATCTAGAAATACCAGTCTTGAAAAGAGCAGCATTCTTTTACAGTGTTCCATTTACAATATTCTTCTATAAATATTGTTGTTCTGTATTTGCACAGAAGTAGGATAATAATGGAATACATAAGGTTGATGGAGTACTTTCTACCTTATAAGTAACAAAATAGATGGTAAATAGCCTGTACTCAAAAGAAACATTTTAAATCAACTGATTCAAACAAAGAGCATAAAGTTCGAAAGTTGAGGAGGTGTTTGGCTTTTAATTTTGAATAAATTTTGCAGTATTTTGCAAAGTCCAAGAAGATCAGCAGTATTAGAGTAATAATAATAATACCTGAAGTAGCTATAAACTAGTTTGTGTGGGACATATGTCTGAGACAAAAGAATAAATAATGCTCACAGTAAATTTAATTCAGAAAGAAATTATAATTCAAGAATATAAGTGAGCTAACAGGTTTTAGTTGAAACCAGGTCTTATCAAGCACACCTCAGTATATTATTTGAAGAGATCACAAATTTGATTAATATATAAATTTATAAACTGAAAATTGAATTCTTCCAAACATCTAAGTTGTTACCACAAAATGTTCTGATAAAATATTAGAGTTATAAAATAGTGTCAAGTATAATTTAATTGAATTCCTCACTGTCAGACTCAGTGATCTCAAAAAGTAGTTTTCAATATGAAGTAATCAGTAGATTGTGAGGAATGTCGTGGTGGAATGCACTCCAGAGGACTGGTAGTGAGAGAGATCTTAACTACTTCAATCAATAATCTGGAAACAAATATAAAAACATTTCCTATGAAGTCTGTGAATTACCTGTTATGGTAAATAACAGAATTTTGGAAAGCAGTTTCAAATGCTTTGTAAAATGCATCTCTAAAATCAGTACTTTTCTTTCATATAACCAAAAGGAGAAAAATACAGACTCTTCCCATTTTTAAGTGAATATTCAAAAATCCCACAAAAACACACACACACACACACAAAACAAATTCCCTTTAAGTCCTATGCTATCAGTCTTATTTTGAGATAGTTCTGTTCAGTGTGAAAGATAAATTAATCAGTATTTTAACCTTCATAGGTTAAAAATACATAAAGGACCATTCACATTAAAAAAATAGGGTATGCATACTTCCACAGCGGTGAATGGTTAAGTAGTGAAGCAAGGTATGAAGAAATATAAGAGATTCTCCTTCTCTTTGCATCTTTAACTCTGGTCTAAATGAATTTCTGGGAGGATATGCTTTAAGCAAACACAGCATTAGATCTGCATTCAGGCATAACAGGATGAAATTTAATGTCTTGCGAAATGGAGAAGATAAATCAGAATTAGATGAAGTGGCTCTGTTGGACTGAAATTTTGTGAATCTATGAAATGTCTTTCCTGGAAAGAAAAAAAAATCAAACTGAATGAAACTAAAGACAGATTTTAATTTGCCAGGGGTCTAACAGTCGTGATTACACCAGACACTCTTTCCCATAGAGTTGAGTTTTCTCAGCTATCATTAGAGGATCAGGACAGTGGGGGAGACACTTTTATCTTCATTGAGATTTACATTAGATCATTATCCCTCCGAATGGTTTTTACCAGTCACCTCAGGGTTATCCAGCTATCTTACAGCCCTCTCCTGCCTGATGGCTTTAACCACAAACTTAAGAGAAAATGGAATTTGCAGCACTGAAAGAGTTTCCAGTCTCTGGAGAGTTGAAAGAGTTCTTACACCCATAAATATTTTAGACGTTACTGCTGCAGGTATAGGATGTAACAGATCTAATCACTACCTATGTGGTATGCTTCTTGCTGTGCACAAAAGTCAGAATATGTTACAACAAACATTCTGAAAAGCTCTATGAGGAGCCAGTCAGGAGGCATCAGAAATACAGCGGAAATTAGTATTAGAATAGTATTATTCTAATTAGTATTCTAAAATGTTAATTAACACAGATGGGATCAATATTTGATGGGAAAAGCCATCCAACCCCACAAACCATAATGATCATAAGTAGTTTCCAGTTGAATTATAATATTCTCATGAAACATCCACTTTCTGTTTAAGGCCAAGGTTTCTCAGAATAAGTATTCTTTCCAATAGAGATTTAAAAAAATCCTATGAATTCTCAGGCAAAGGCCTATCTGGGAAAGCGAATAAAGACCACGGCATGAAAAGTATGCACAACAGGTAGGAATTTAACAAGAGAACTGGCCTTGTTCATCCTGGAGAAGAGCAAGTTTGGAGGCTCCGATAACAACCTTCTAGTGCGTATGAGGAGGTCATCAAGACAACAGAGCCAGGTTTTTCACTAACTGCCATAGTTGGAAAAAAGTTGGCTGGCCTTTATGCACACAAGACTTTCCTTCAGGTCTGATGCAGAAGCAACACATTTCAGGGTCTGAAGAATAATTCCTTACAGTTTCATTGCTTAAACTGCATTTAAATACTCTGAGACACCTCTTTTCTCCAATAGTCCCAAAGACTGGGTCTACAGAGAGCAGATGACATCTTCAGAAAACTACCAGACCCTGAAGTTCCTACCCAATATCTAAATCACAGATTGTCTGGAGATTTTTATCATGTCCACCTCCGGAGAAATTATTACCATAGTTGGAGCACATTCCCATGATAACCTGTCCTCATCAATCACCAATAGCAAGGTCCAGACTAAAATATAAAAAGCTACCAGTAAATGACTATAGCATTCTTAATATAATAAAAAACAAACGAACAAACATGTTTTCTACATATTACCTGTTGCAGGAATCACGATAGTATATTAACAGATATATATTTTTAAAAAATATATCTTTGAGATAGCAGCAATTAAATGTTTCAACTTAAATGACTGACATCTGAACAACTAAAAATAGACAGTACCAGATATTTGCCAGTAGATCTTAAAACAGATGTTTGGGACAAGATAATATAAACTAAATATATATTATATATAATATAAACAATCTATTAATCAATCAAAAACATGCAAATATTTGGAGAAAGATGTTAAACGTATCAAATTGTTCCTACAAAATGAGATTACTGGTAAAACAATATGCTGAAGCTAAGCTATTTTAAAGAAAAATATTTAATTCCTCTCACCAGAGACTCTGCCAAAATGAAAACATACTTTCAGAAGTTTAATTTTTAGTTCACATTGTAATAGGCTTAAGTGCTAAGAAAAGCCCAAAATATTCTTGAGACTGTCATCCTTGTTAAAAGTCTTAACGATGAATGACAGAATAAACCTTCAGTTTAGTGTTGGCATCTACTTAACAGAGCTGTATGACAAAATACTATTTTTCATTAACGTTCATCTTAAGTTACCATCTTGATGATAAATCATTATCATTGAAGTACACTGACTTTTCTTAAAAACTGAAATGGATCAAATTTTTGTGCTAGCAGCATGTTTAAAGCACACAATGCCCTTGCTCTTCTAAATCATATTTTGCACTATGCATTTTTATTTTTGCTACTAGCATCACACTTCCCACAAATTAGTATAAGTTTGCCCTTCCTTCCCCCTTGTTTTTTTTTTTTTTTTTTCTCTCCCTGTTTGTAATAAAGAGAAACATTAAATATGCATGTAACTGCTTGGAAAGTCTAACAATTGTTAGGCACATGGTTGAAGAAAAGCACTGCATATTATTTAGCGGTCTGTTTTGATCTATAATGACACTGATTCTAATCTAAACAGAAATACTAGAAAATAAAAGATTTTCTCTGAAGATATGTTTATACTAGAAGGACTCATCCATTCCCAAAGGAATGAGGTAACCATGTCTCTTCTGCCACCTATCTTTCTTTTTTTTTCGGAAAACACAGTATCGGGTTTTATACACGACAGTATTATATGTTATATGAGACAGATATCTACTATCCACAGGTATCTACTAAAAATTCAGTGAATGCTCACTTTGAATATTGCCTCTCTAGGAAATAAAACACACAGACTGGTAAAAAATACCATCATGTTTGAAGTTCACTATGTGGTTTATAAAGCTTAATAAAATGCAATTATAGTTTTAATACTTTGGAGGTCCACTATAGAAGCTGTCAATACTTTTTCAATAACCAACCAGGTCAATTATCTGCAATGCTTTTATTTTGTGCAGAATTTTACCCTGTGTAATGTTTGAAAAGCAGAGAAACCCAGATTCCTAGTGAGAACAGAAACCTAGTGAGAACAGAAAACTGTTCTGCTGTCACCCAAAGCAGCATTCTAAGATTTCCAGAAAGGAGGCTTTTGTACTCTAGAAAAAAAAAAAAAGAAAAGAAAAGGCCACACAAAAAGAAACAAAAAGCTTCATTAAATAAATGAACATGTCTGCTTTATTTCCTTAAAAGAGGATTAAAGTAGATTAAAAAAAAAGATCTATAGCAGTTTATATTAAATCATATGAAACCACATTTAAAACATTACACTGTAATTTCAGTTTTTCTAAACCTAGAAAGATGTCCTTGTAAAAGGACTTAAAAAACAGTAAAAAGTGAGTATCTTTGATGCCTGTCAAAATTCATACTTGTGAAGGCAGACTGGCAGATATTGGGATACTGATATTAATCGTTCTTTTTCATTAGTATTTACATTTACATGTACAAAAATGAGTTTTTGAATCAGAGTAAACTAAACATCTTGTGTAACTACCCGTTGCACCTGTATCTTACTGTTCTGATACATTTCTAGACTCTGCCTATATTTCTACAACCACCAATTTTTAGAACATCATGTTCAGACACATAAGACTACATCTCGGATATAATGTCTCTCAGACATACGACACAGAACTTAAAGTAAACAAATTTTCTAGAATGAAAGAGTCTGTGATGAATTATCTTAGACAGAATTAGGCAGGTATTCTGTCTTCCTTCATTTACATCTTTCATGCCACTGATTACCCTAAGAGCTTCTGCCTTACTGCTACTGGCTTGAAAGCATTTGTTGCCAGTGCTGAAAAGACCTTGCATGGTGTGTGATTTTTCAAACCCTGTAAATTTAGGTGATCTAAAACTCTTGCAACATAGTGTAAGTATGCAAACATACTGTTTTGCATAGTGGAGGCTACTCTTGTAACTTGGTAACAGTCATATCTGTTTTTTTCTCCCTCCAGACTGCTAGAGACAAAAGAAGGTAACACAACCACTTCGTAATATCAGATTACTAGAATTTCAGAATGACCAAAACAATTTATTTATCTTCAGTTGCCTTTCCAGAATGTCTAAGAAGCCATTTTCATGATGCTCTTACAAATAAATAAATAAAGAGAGGAAAAAAAATAGAAACACATGGTAAGACTTTTGAAATGACAGCTATAACTAATGCTACTCAAAGTAGCTATGTAAATATATTAACCTTCGTGTCATAAATTTTTCCTGCATGGAAGATTTCCTTGCAAATATCCCAAGCCCAATAAATGTATATGTAGCTGAACTCAGTGTCTTATGCTAGGAAGTGCCACACGGCCTTTCAGCGATACTAATTCTGCCTGTAGTATCTCCCGAATATTCATCATTGTTGAATAAGCTTCCAGATAAATAGGAGTCCCTTAGGTTAATACATTCAGACTTACTAGTAAAGTAACTATCATTTTACTAGATCTATTTCCAATTAATATATATAAAATCCATTAAAATAAACTTTTTTTTTTTTTTTTTTTTTTTTTTTTTAAGATTCAATCTGGAATATAAACTCAAGAATGGATTTTTCTGAGTAGGCAAAAGAAAAGGAATTGGAAAATATTATGCATCAGCCCCACTCCTATTCAATATAAAGAAATAAAACATAAATAAAACCGCTTTAAGGTACTGATATATACATTTCTTTGGTGCGCTGAATTCCCAGTCTAGTAGGTAAATGGCAGCACTGCTGCTCCACCTTGCTGGAGGACTGCAGTTATCAAAGGGCCCAAGACTGCATGGGCCAGGTGATCTGGAAACGCTTAAGTGCTCCAGCTCAGACCAAGTCCTGTAATGACTGTCATACTTACTATAAGGGCCAAATTTGACTCTTGATATGTGAAGCCCATAAAGGAGGAAAAACTAGGAAAAAAATATTTTTTTTTAACTGAAAGAAAATCCCTATTTTTAATTCCCCACCTACCAGAAGTACTTCCCTGCATTATTTAGGAATCTGGTTCTTTCTTCCCCCTTCATATTTCCTCACGTGTGAGGATCCTTTAATCTACAAATGATATAAATTTTAAGACAAATTATGTCCTTTTCCTTAATTGACTCATCATCATTATTTAAACTTTTTTTTTTAAAAAAAAAAACAGTCATCTAGATATACTCATTTTATTTAATGTTTCATGCTTATTTTTAATACCAATTTTCTTCTAATGGTAAGTATTACATTTATATATATATATTTCTCAGAATACGTACGGGTCTTTCGAGCAGAATCTTCCACAAAAAGAGAAGAAATGTCTTCATCCACCCCTGCTTCATTCTTTGCAATACAAGTATATGCTCCTGTATCTTCGTAGCGCACATTGCTAATATGAACCTCACTGCCATTTGCTGAAAGGAAAGGAAAAATTCAGCATGCAAAAAAAAAACTTTTGTTTTTCAGATTCAGTGCTTTCAGATTGTACATTCAGAAGGCTTTTTCATCTTATGCTAATTAAACCATTTTCCTTCCTGAGTTCATAACTTGGAGGCATGCCAAACTACTGCAAAAGTATTCGATGGGTTAGAGAACTATGTATACTATTATTCATCTCACAGATAACAGGAATATTTCATCTGATTTTGCAATTTGGAAGTTAATATCAATCTGGCATTTTAGATCTGTTTAAATGATTATGAGCACCTCTAAAATCAGCATTCCTACTTCTGTAGGAAGATACTGTGTTTTCATTATACTGCATTTGATCACTTAACACTTTATTACTGGCTTTATACAAAATATCTAGGAATAGATAGGGATAGTTCCATAGAACTTAACAAGATAGATATTTAAACACAAATAAGAATTTTAATATTAATATACTTAATTTTAATAGAGTTGTTTCTAGGAATCATAGGCAACTATTTTTGCCTTCAGATGAATGCAATGCAAAAATAGAAAAGCAAGCACTTTGGAATTTTATACCTAGGTCAATGCAGGAATCCATGGAAACTTCTGCCTGAAATTATTTTCAGGGATATTTTCAGACAAAGCTCTGGACAAATACCACATAGCTGGTTTATGTACATGGAGAAATCACTATTTCCACACAAATGAGGAACTCTATGTCCAATGGAGTAGGAATGTCAGTCCAGTTCCCACAGGTACAAGACTTTTAAAAATGTGAATAAAAAATGTAAATATCTGTGTGAACATCAACTCACTGCAGTTTAAGCATCCATGATCATCTGTATGATCTATATTTTAAAAACTGGACTTGACAATTCTTCTGTGGAACCAGCTGTTGTCCAGCTTCTCAGTTTGCAGACTCATTTCTTTTCTGTCCTAACACACAACCTATCTTTACACATGCAAGAGATGAGATTGAGAGAGAAAACCAGAAACACACGATATTTTTCAACGGTTGATTAGATGATCAGTAGGACAGGAAGAAGTAAGAAAGTCTTGAGCTGGGCAGGATGCCAGTGTGGGCAGATTCACCAAATTCACCCAGAAATGAGTATGTAACAGAATCTCTCCAACTGGCCTCTGCTGTTGTTTAAAAGTTTATCTTTCCTTTAGCTGCTGGCTTGTTTTGGTGCAGAGCTCCTGCAGAGCCCTTGCTCCTCTTGCTCCTCAGGAGATCCACTGAGACCTCTCAGAAAGCAGCACATCTATTCCAGATATTTCTTCTCCTGTCCTCTCCACTAGGTACCTAACTCTCACTTTAATTCTCCTGAGTTTAGAAACTATTTAATTTTTTGTTTTCTGTTGAGTTGCAGTAAAGGTGACCTTTGATCCATGTTCTAATACAAATTTATTTCTTGTCTCGGGAAAAATACCACTATAATAGAATATAATCTTCATTACAGACAAAAATGTTGCTTCCTAATTTAAATAGAAGCATACCATGCTGTAGTAACAAATAACAATACTGTATTTGGGACAGGGTCTTAGGCTGCTTCCTGTACTAAAAGAATGTACATTTCTGAATAGAGAATTTATGGATAATTCTGCCAATAAACACCACCAATATTCCAATAAAGAGAAAGCAGAGATGCATTTTGAAGAGTAACTGGAATATGTCTCCTAAGGTGTTCCTTAGGAGCATTCCAAACCTGCGGAAAACAATAAATATGCCCCTTTACCTTGCAGAGTTAGCTGTTTGGATAACTTTGGAGCGATATCAATTCCATTCTTCAGCCAGCCAAGGTGCGGGTTGGGAATACCTTCAGCATGGCACCGCAGGCTGGCTGTCACACCGGGCTCCCTTGCCTGGCTCTCCGGATAGACTCGGATGACTGGTGGAACTAGAGGCAGAAAATAATCAGCATTCAGTGGAGAAGAATGCTATCTTCATTTAACAAAAAAAAAAAAAAAAAAAAAAAAAAAAAAAAAAAAAAAAGCAACTCTAAAGACTCCTGCAGCTATATATAACACCAGCATAACGCACAGTATGATTATCAGTCACATATTCAGTGACATTTAACACCAAACTCTGTCACAATAAATTTATGAAGCAGAAAGTATATTTAATAAGAAATACCTCTTCTCACTGCCTGTAGTGTCAGCTTACAAAGTTGAATTTTAATTCACTAGTCCTGTAGTTTTGTAATAAGATTGATATTTTTTCCTTATATTTCTCATTTTAAAAAAGAAGTGAATAATGTAGAATGTACCAGGATATGTCAGTAAGTTATAGCACGATATATAGAGATTGCAATTGTCCTTTCTAACAAACATTTTAACTTTTCCACCTCCACCTTTCTTTTTGCTCCTCAAAACCTATTTTAGTAATCTCTATCAGCTGTGTAATGTAACCTTGTTTATAATATGTAACACTCTCTTTAGCTAGAGTAAATGATATTATTCTGAAGTGATGCAAAACACTAAGATCACAGATTACATATATAACATATGTCTATAGGGAATTTCTTATACCTACTGAAAAAACATCTTGCATCTTTTATAATAATGCATGGTACAAGTGTTAGATGTATGTTACTGGACTATGGGGACATTCAGGTGTAATCCATAGCTATTTTTCCACATATTGTAATTAAGAAAATAAAAGTATAATGAAAGGCTACACATTTAAAAGTAATAAAAAACATAGTTTATTATGTCATACAGATTATTTACTATCTTATTTCTTACCTGGTAGGCAGATCAATTGAATAAATGAATTATTAATCTTAATCAGCATATACACACAAGTGTATGTAGCCATTTTTTAAAAGTACAGATATGATTGGATAGCTGTGGATTTTATCATAGAATATCTAACACTATCTGAATCTGAAGATGAGATCATTTTAAGCGACACTGCTGAGGTATCTGGCTTAAGTAATTTCTTTTTGAGTGTTAGTGGTATGTAGGCTAGATTAGTCTTCTAAGCTTCACTGTTAGCAAAAAATAAGAACAGTCACTTTGCCAAGGGTTGTGAACTGGTTACTATTCATGCTTATCAACCAAGTCTATTATATTTTACAACAGTAATGGTAGAGAAGGGCATATGATATCACAGTAGACATACCCCTGTTGGTAATCAATGACTCTCTTGGTATTTAGATTTTCTACATGAATAATTGTTGATCTTTAACTACAGACAGAACTATTTTGTGGGAGTTTCTTAAAAAAGGAAAAAAAAAATCTGTAAAAAAGGTTAAAAAGACATATTTCCTGATCCCCAAAGTATTATTTAACATAGTTATAAAATATGAAACATTTTGCTAGTGTCACAAACCACAGCAGGGTAGAGGATAAAGTATCTGCTGATTATGAAAAAGAGATAACAAGATCAAAAATTAACTGTGACTATTTCAGCAAGAGTTTAAGTATTTTCAAATGCTATCCAACTGTTTACAAGAAATGACCCAGCAGGCTGTCCTATTAGAGCATGAGTATGCCTCAGACTGTACTGCATCTCAGAAAGTGAAAAATAGTAGGTTTAGCGATATTAAAAATTAAAAAAAAAAAAAAAAAAGTGAAGGTCAAATAATATGCATGGAATATTACACATAAGACCTACATGCAAACTATGAAATATATGAAAAGAGCATGGAAGAAACTGAAAAATATGAGAATTGTGACTGTTAGTTGCCCAGGCTGCTAGCGAAGAGCATGGCCACATAAAAACTAGAGATTTAAGGTTTCCATCTGTCTTCTGGAAGGGAATGTGTTTTATGGGCACAGAGGTTCTGCTGCGGTTCATCTCCAGCCTGCTGTTCCCATTCCCCTTCCTCTCCAGCTCTTCCCAGAGGTGCCCCTTCCCGCATCACTTGTGTGCGTCCCCTTGGGACAGGCTTTCCTTGCTGTGAGTCCTGCTCAGGTGCCTGAGCCTCTCCCAGCAATTGTCCCTCCTGCTCCTACTCAGACTCCTTCCCTAGAGCCCAGGTTTAACCACTGCCCCATTCAGCCTTTCTCAACATCACAGAATCACAGAACATAAGCGATTTCCTTGGCCAGTCTACCCACTGTTGCAGGATTTCCCCCGGCATCCAAACCAAATGGTTTCCTTCTCCGTCCTGCTCGGATATCCTCAGAGAGAGCGCTGCTGCCAGCTCTTTTTCTCAGGCCCCCATAGGGTCTTCCAGAGCTAAATGCCAGGCACTACAAGTCATTGTACACCTACTGCCTCTGTGGGAACAACCTTCTTGTGGACGGAATCAGCCACACCTGATCAACTGCTACTGAGTGAGTGTGAACAGAAAATTCTCAAGGTCAAATTTTGGAGAATTTTCAGTAACTGGAAAAAAATATGTGCATATATATACACACTATATATATATATATATATATATATATAATTTTAGTTAGGAAAAAAATAGAAGTATATTTTCTCTCAACCTTATACTCAGAATCCCCCAGATGATTTAGCTGCAAATTAAATACATATTTTAGGCAAATATCCAGTACAGAATATTTCAGCCTGAAGGGTTTACATTACACAAAGTTATAAGCAACTGAGAGCAGTATTTTATAATGAAAAGCATCAGTCTGTCATGACTCCAGCTGTTGCTCCAGTTTTTGTTTACTTCCCAAATCAGATTGTACATGCTAAACACATCAATTTAATAATTCTGTGCTTTTGGCAAAAGTTGCTATTTTACAAGGCCTCACACACCACTGGGAACACACACAGCCTGGAAAGAAACATGAACTTCAAAAGTGAAGGTTTACAATCTATCTTGAAGAAAATCAACAGATATATGCTGCCTTTGAAATATATACCCCTGCCTAAGAAGGCTGAGTTACACATCTTTCTTTACTATCAGCGAAACCAGGCTGTAGGTGCCAAAACTGTAGTAGCTGTAAGCATCTGCTGTTGGCAGATGGTAAGTTTCTGGCCTCTTTTATTCTTAGCAAAGTTTTAGAAAATAAGCGAGACAGTCAAACATCTCCTAATCAGAACAAAAACAAGCACCAAGATAAAATTCCTACGTTAGAAAATGCTGTCGTTGCTAAATTAACCACTGAAAGGTCAGGAAATGTAAAGGTCTGAAGGTATGTCTGAGTTTTCTTTTATCATTATCCCATCTTTCTGGCATGGATACTATTCCCTTCAATGGTGTTTTCCCAGGCACGGTGATACCCCTGGGACACTAAGGTTGCGGCAGAGACAGTGACTCCCAAAGTCATAACAAAAGTCTTAAATTTTTGCCCTATTTTTTCCTCAATTTCCCTTCTCCAAATTTCTCAGCAAATCTGTGCGCAATTTGCATTTTGTAATAGTTTTGCATTTCAATTTTTGATCTCATACTATCCTAGAGGCTACCTCTAATACGTGCACCTGAACAACTGTTCACCTGATGCATGCCGACTACCAAAACATTGGTTTAGTTCAGTCTCAAAAACGCATTTGATGTGTCCGTGCTTCTCACTTCTTTGGATTTATCTCAATGACATTTTTGTGTGCATGTGGCTAAACATAACTATTCACAGAAAGCAAATTTTATGTATGGAAGAAAAATTATTGCTAATGTTGGATTTTAAGGAGGCATGTTCTGGTACCTTAACCAAAAGTAGTCTGCTTCACAAGAGAGTGGTCACTACGTGGGTTAAAAACCTTTGGGAAGAGAAGGGGAGCAGGTTCCATGACTTGCTTTAGTAGACTCTCATGTAATACGTAAGTGAATGAAGCAAAGAGGTGCCCATCCTATATCCTTAATCATTTAGCTCAACAAGCCACATGAGATTACTGGCTCCAAATATGATGAATATATAACTATTCAATGTAGCTTACAATTGCTATAAAAATCCCTGAAGACTACTTCAATCATGTCTAATGGGAAAAAGATTATATTTATACATAATACCATATATTAATATATTTTTATGTTTTACATATTTAATATATTTTAAAATAAATACTAAAATAGGTATTTTTATATTTTATATATATTCTTAATAATATAGCCTAAGTAGGTTATTCTAACACTCTATATGATAACACACAGAATGGTTGAGGTTGGAAGGGACCTCTAGAGATCATCCAGCCCAACCCCCCTGCACATGCAGGGACACCCAGAGCATGTGGCACAGGGTGACTTTTCTTAAACTGTGAAATGTTATCAAGACGACTAAAATCGCTGGGTATGCAGAGCATAGTTTCATAACTGGG
The DNA here is from genome assembly GCA_034781795.1 of Crypturellus tataupa. Lineage (NCBI taxonomy): Eukaryota > Metazoa > Chordata > Aves > Tinamiformes > Tinamidae > Crypturellus > Crypturellus tataupa. The sequence continues at coordinate 1,866,314 of JAWLRI010000924.1, read as the reverse complement.
TAAGCACTAAATGAATGAGAAAGGCCAATCTTGCTGAGGCCTTTCAGCTTTTCCAATAGCTATTTCTGATGTAGAAGAAACACCATCTACAGCTTCTGTTTGTAGAAACTGTTCTAGTGATACCACATTTATGTAATTGTAAGAACAACAGCAACAAGCAGTAATTACTCTTAACAATGATCCTTTAATACTTTCAATTAACATAAGCAAGAGGGTCTAGCCATAAGGAACAAAATGTTTTATTATTCAAATTATTTTTACCCTATTTAAATGATGTATCTGCTGTCCCATATAACTGAATAATTATTACATGAAGTGGTTAAATTAATATATTAACAACTCGAAACAGCATTCTAGAGAGAAGTAACTCCCTACTAGTTAAAAAAAAAGAATTACAAGATACAAGACTATTTATTACAATTCTTTTGCTCTGGCCACAGTTTACTGTTTCAAAGAACTCTACCAGCATTTCCATATACTTTTTTGAACAGCTGCTGTGGGAAAAAAAAATCAGAGGTTAACAAGTAAGCACGAGGATTCCAGAATAGTGTAAATGCTTCTCAAGTACAGATGACTCACCTTTGCATTTATATTAATCTATTGTACTGTTTGCTTTTTCAGTAAAGAAGGATTTTAAAAACAAATTATGGGGTTGATATTATAAATAATTTATGGGAGAATAAATTCCACAGCCTCTCTTTGTCTTTAAATAGCATTAAAACTATTAAGCAGGCCCATCATTATCTGACCTCCTAATTTAGGGTTTTATGCTGCATGTATACGATGTCAACAACAGCAGAAGAGAAAACCCAGGTAACATGAACTGGAAGGGCACAGATATTTGGAGGGAAAAACAACTACCACCACCATCACAGGGTCAGATTCTTATTAGTATAACCATTAGATTATAGAAATACCTTATAGAATATAGAGAAGCCCAACATGAGTTTAAAACAACACGGTGTCCGGGGATTGTTCACTATGGATTGGTCTCGTTATTTAGGTCACAACACATCATAGCAGGAATGTGGGTTTTTTGTTTTTTTTTCTTACAAACCCACATTTTCACAAAACTGTATTTTTTGAAGGTTTTAAGTGTTATATAGAATATAAACAGTTAACAGTTAAACAGTTATTCCTGTACAATCAATTTGCTACAATATTATTTAAAATATTCACTTACAGCTTGTTTATAAAAAATTAAAGATAGAAATTTCTACACATAAAACATATATTTTTGTGTTTTTTTTTTTTTTTTTACAGTACTGATTATCTGTATTGTTTAAAGAACCCAATAAAGGCTAATTATTCCTTTGAAAATAAAAAAAAGCAATTTAAAATTTGTAGATAAAAAAAGAATCCTAATCAGTTTAATCTTGAAATTAAAATATACCTATATATAAAATATTTGCAAAGTATTCAATGCAAATTATATAATTATTATTTCTAAGCAAATACAGATTTACAGAAATGCACATGTAGAAAGAGCTTAACATCTAATTACATTGCTTTTGTAGAGCCCAATGAAGCCTCATAATCTCATTAACCTTTATCTGACTCTTCTGTTAATACAAGTGTCATCATATTAATTAGTCATTATCACGGCTCTAAGTACTGACCATCATGCTTGTGCTTAGGAAGTATCATCTTATTAATTAGTCATTATCACGGCCATAAGTATTGACCATCACGCTTGTGTTTAAGAAGATTGCTGCTTACATACACAGATATAAATGATGGAAGACCCTCTCATTTGACCAGAAATTTAATTTCAGGGTTTGTGACTCCATTCGTCTCCAGTAGGCATGTTCTAAACAGCACCTGATGCTGCTGCTCTGAAGGACCCCAGTCCCCAGAAGAGCAGAACCCAAAACAGTGTGGGAAGGCACCACTCTTGTGCTGGCCTATGGAAGACCAGCTCTAAGAGTAGAGGAGATACAGACCAGGCCATTTGGGCAACTTTAAATGAGCTGAATGATACCAAGAGCAACAGTCAAGTCTGATATTTCAATCCATCATCAATTCTAAACAGATATTATAGCTCTGTACCTTCCTAATATAAACACATTCAATATAATTATATTGAATGTGTATTGAATTGCATCCTATAGCATACATATCTCTATATAAACATTATATTAAATGCAAAATGTTTGAGCACAAGAGACCTATATACTATACTCTTCCCAGTGTGTTCGTCAGAACTACTAAACCGGTACTCAAAGCTACATTTTTAATAAAAAATTCTTATTTTACAGATAACATCTTAATCATGCACATAAGCAAACAGTTCACCGTACAGAACAAATCCTCTGGACTTATCTTACTTATTAGAATAAGTATTACTCATAGAGGAGTACTAAATGAAAAAGATTTTATTGTTTTGAAAGCTGATTTACAGAGGAATGAGGAAAATCATTCACATCTCCTTTTCTTTCTAGTGTAACATAATATTGAAAAGTAAAACAGAAACAACAAATCTACTTAATGAAATCCAAAAACAAGTCTCTTATGAGTTGGTAATTAGAACAACCTTCCTTACCATTCACTTGAAGAAAATGTGTTTGATAGAGCTTATCATAACCATCAGCATAGCAGGTATAATTTCCCATATGGGTTGTGGTAACTTTAGTAATGTACAAGGACCCATCATCTCCAAAATCCTACAGGGAAAGATTAAAAACGAGGTTATCATTATTACTTCACTATCTGTACAATAATTATAATCTGTTTCTTGGCAACAAAGTTGTGATGCAAATATCAATCACCACAAACACTTAAACTAGCTGAAAATAATCCTCATTCCAGATGTTTTTTTGAATGGCTATTATGTTTTGCCTGCAAAGTAAAATATAACTTCTATTTTAACAATGTATTAAACCCAGAATCAGTAATTGGGTATGTGTTTTGGGATGTACTTTTTTTTTTTTTTTTTTTTTTTTTTTTTTTTTAAGCTAGTTTTAGTTAGTTTAGTTTTTTAGTGAAAGTTATTTCCAGGAGAAAGGCTATTTAGAACTGGATATGATTAGACAAGAAGTTTAAACCTCACTGCATTATAACAAGGTAAACAACATTTTGTGAAAGTGTGGTCATCCTTTCAGATACCCAGAAAAAGAAATTGCTCATTTTTAACTAGATTACAGTAGAAATTTTGACCCTCAATTCAATTCCTAAATGTCTTTTTTCTCATAACTTTAAATTTACAGCAAGTTAGTGTTTATTCAAATTACTGCAGATGCATGGAAAAATATTGAATATGTTTTGTCTCCCTTTATGCTATTTTTTCTGTCTTTGAGACTACCTTAAAGTAATTGTCCTAGTCCAATCTACCTTTTTTTCCAATTTATGCCCAATAGACTCTCCATTTTTTGATCATCCTGCTAGTTTTTTTTCTACATTATCTTCCATAATATACTTACTCTTTTTTTTTTTTCAGTTTTACTTAGTTACTTTTGTACTATTATATGTGTAGCACGTTTTCATAAAAAAAGTAGTTAAATTATTTTCAAAAAATATAAAATAGAAATGTTAAGATATGAATTACGTCTTTCAGGTCGTATATAACTTCTCCTATACTATGTTCAGAAATTAAAGTGGAGACTATGATAAAAAATATGGAACTTTTAGTTAGTTTCATTTTTATACTTGGAAGAGGGACACCGACCATGTTAGTCCCGTTTATGGAAGAGAACAATGCTACATAATCATATGCGTAATATTTTCAAAGTATGTCATAAATTCAATTATTTGTTTGTCAACTGAAAGGTTGTTTCAAAACTTCTCAATAATCTTACGAATACAATGGAGCTTACATTTTATTTTTATCCTAATTTTATTTTTTATTCATGCTCAATTTCTACCTTTTTTTTTTTTTTTTGCTTTTGCTCCTTAGGATCAAAAATGCTTAAAAAAAAAAAAAACCCCATTCACACACACAGATTCCTACATAGATCCCACATATCCATCAGGTCTCCACCTCACTAGACCAATGATGATCACGAAGCCAGAACACCTATGTGTCTCACTGCTGTCAGAGATGCATTACAGAAGCATCACTTTTGTAAACTTGAATTCTGCACCAGGGTGAACAGGTCCATTTGTGATGCTTTTGCATCAGCTGAGTGCTGGAACTGGGCTAGTCATGGGATGCAAGTGACTAACTGAGAACTACCCAGGAAAAAGTAATTTTCTGCTGCATAAAATCAATAGTGCTGACTACAGTACGAAGCATCCTCCCACAATACAGGAAAAGTGAGAGAGCGAGAGCATAATTCTCTTTCCCTCAGAAGCTCAAGTGATGTATGAACCCCCAGGGTATTATATAAATTGTATAAAGAGAGGGAGGTAAGGAAAAAACATTGAGAGAAAGGAACTCCTTCTTAACGAGCTTCTATACCCCTTATGACGCCACAACTATATAGAGTTTGTTCCTTTATCCATAGAAAAATGGAAATCTATATTTTAATAGGGAAAGACAAGCAGTTGGAAGAAAGTTCCTGTAACATGGTCCAGTGGCAGGTTAAAAGTACCTATGGGATCCAAATCTATCAGAGTATCTATTTAATGATGAGTAAGGCTGCCAACATAGCCACTGGCAAGTAAATAACACTTGGAGCAACTGAGCTTGGGGGGGCGGGATCACAAGTGCTCACAAATTGCTCAGGAATGAGTGCACCTCAGTTTTGACTCAGTCTCCAAGAATGGAGACTCCACAACCCCTCTAGCCATCCTGCTGGGTGGCTTAGAGTAACTTAGAGTAAAAAAGCTGCTGCTTCTGTTTACAGGAATTTTCTGTTATTTCGGTCTGTGCCCTGTCCTTTCACAAGACACCAGTGAGAAAAGGTTACTCCATTCTTACTGCTCATGTTCGCACGCACCGAGAGGCTCCCTCACAAGCCTTCTCTCCTCCAGGCTTAACAGTCCCAGGTTAACAGCCCCCCCTTCATTGTGTTTTCAAAGTTATTAGTGTAAGAATCAACCTGACCCGCAACAGGCACACAGGAGGTACATGCATTACATCTAGCTAATAGCTAATATTATTGTTGTCTAGCCTTTTTAAGTAATCTATGACAAAGGCATTTGCCAAAGAGAAAGAAAAAACAATCAAGCAAACAAACAGATCAGAACGGAATACACGAAAATTAAGCTGCCACCATGCATCATCTGGAGATGCATGGTGGCACTTCAGCCTAACCTTTCTCATTAAACTGCTACGTGATGTTGTTTCGAAGCACACTCACCTGCTCAAGGCCTTCGACTTGAACTGATCTTGACTAATCACAAACTGATGTGCTCTAGAATATTGTTACTTTTAAGTACACTATTTTCCAGTTAAATGCAAGTCTGTGTTATGGCTTCTCCCTCTTCGTTAATTTACAAAGAGGCGGTGATATTTCAGTAGGATTCACCCCATGACGCAGTCATTTTATTGCTCCAAATGTTTGGAATCTATGAGTGATTTTCGCAACTATTAAATTGCTTATTACTACATTGAATCATTTGTTTTAATAAACAAAAATTCAGCAGAATGAAAACTGAATATTGTAAGTAGTGTTTGGAAGGCAATGGTGAAGCACAAAGCACTTTGAGGGTGAATGTTGACTTTTACTTAATACTATCTCACAAACCAATTCACTGAAAAAAACCACTGTCAGACAGAGATTTGCAAACATCAATGATTTGGAGCCTTCAAATATCAACAGCAGCACGTGCAGGGGAAAAGGGTTACTTTTTGAAAACCTATTTGATGGCCCTAAGACATTGTAAAAAGTCCAATTTCTGTCGAATACATTCATTTACCAACAGAGTGTAATTTAACTACTGTTCAAATAGAAATGCCACAGAGCTTCCGAAATTAAATTGGGAAACTATTTATCTTTTTCATCCAGAAAAAAAGATAGGATTGAGCAATTATTTAGCAACAATTCTACTACAGCTCTCTATTCTGTCGAAGGATTTGACATTTAAGAATCATAATATGTGTCATGAATAACATGTAAAGGCATATTGAAAGAAGACTTTTGTTTTTGACAACGGATCTTTTCTTAGTTGTCTTACAATACAGCAGAAACCTAAAGGTGATTTTTTGTTTACAAAACTGTTATTATTTTCTTTGGCTTTATAACTAGTTTTCACATGCTAATTCTTTGCATATAAGAAAATCTGTAATCATTTGCCTGCCCTTCTTCATTAATAGGTCTACAATGACCATTACCAACCTTCTCATTACAGAAGAGTGCATAATTAGACTACTTCAATTTGTATGCCACCATACAGGCTACCCTTTTTAATACCATGGTTAGTTCTTTGCCAGTATTCTGCTCTGTTAATGATTTCTCTTGCATTTTCATTGGTATGTAGTAAAAATGGTACTTTAATAAACGAAAGTACATAAAGTAGACTATGCATATACTCCAAGTTGTTTTGTGATCTGTTTCATATAGGTCTGATGAAATAATAGATATAATGCTCTTATAGCCTTAAAATTTTCAGCTTCTTAAGAACTTGAAAATATTAGTTAGAATTCTAACACCACACACTTTACAGTGGAAAAGAGAATACAAGAGAAACCAAGTAAAACAGAGGAGAGAAAAAAAAAAAACAAACAAAAAAATGAGGTGTGAATTAATATAAGCAATAATCCTTAAGTAGAAAAAATGACCTGAGTCCTTAATATAGGGAACTGGGAAACAAAAAGAATTTTGAATTAATAGCTTCTTGACAACATGTGAAACCTGTATTTCTTTTTGCAGTTTTAAACAAATCTACAACAAAGAAGGAAATTATAATGGTTGGTGCCTATTTATTGATAGTCAGTAATGTAAACATTGCAAAGTATCTCAGTAATAATGGCAACACAGTTAGGGGGGTAAATGAGGAAATCTATGAATTACAATTTTGCATTGGCCTGTTACGTACTAACAACTGTAGCAATAATTGCACCCATTTACATATTTCCTAAACAGTAACTGTTTGGCTGTAAAGCACAAGCAATACATACACTGTCCCTTTTCCCAAAAATTGTCCCCACACATTTTCTACATTTGAATTTGATTGACATATGGAATCCTCAAGAAAAATAAGTCACATTTCTGTTTGGGTATCAAACACTTGCTTTCCTTACCACTTCTAATTTACTTGCTTACAAGGATACAGAAATATAGAAGAATTAAATTATATATATATAGATAGATGTATGCTTGGACTTGCTCATTAACATAAAAAACACTTTTCATGTTACTGTCTATTTTACAATTGGTACTTTCCTAGTAATCAGTTTCTCTGTTTATGTCGGCAGAGCAATACAACTCTGTGGTTTGCTGCTGCATGTCAGAAATAAATTAAATTCTATAAAGAAATATGAGAATAATTAAACATGGCACCAATCCAAGATCTTTTTAAGCTTTTCATTCTAGCTCAAGGCAGGAAAACAAAACTTAAGGCTTCTTAAATACTAATTTTGCCTACCTTCTATCAATTTCATATTTTACAACTGTACAGAAGAAATCAATCTCAAGAAATCCATCAGCTGGATGAAAAAATCAGAGTGACTGAAATGGCAAAGTCCAAGCTCAAGAAGAAAGAACACAGTGTAAGATAATATATAGAACTATATTATATATAGCAGCAAAAATGACAGGGCTTTAAAAGAAACTCTTATTCTGCAGGATGTAACAGCAAACACCAATTACTGGGTTAATAACTCAAGCTAAAAGGAAATAAGTCTTAGTAAGCTTCCTTTCCAGGCATTTAAGAGAGCCAAAGGGAACCAAAACTCTTAGATGGGACAGTTCAGTGAACAGAGTAACACTGCACATACTCACATAAGCAGAGATATGATTATTTATTCTCTTAGATATAGTAAGAATTGCAATTTCATTTTAAGATGAAACAGTAACATCTAATATATGATAACATCTGTTATTCTACAAAACACATGCAGCAATTTTTTGCTTTTCAAACTATGTTATTCAATTGTTTTGGCTGTTTTTAAAACTAACAATTTCAGTAGTTTCCTCATAACCTGAAGAGGGACCACTGAGAAAAATGCCTTAAAAACATCACTTCTGGGTCACTGGTAGGAATATGAGTACTTTTATTTTATATCTAGTCACATAAAGAGAATCTGGATATTGCATATGAGAGATATGTGCTAGATACAAGTGACCGCTTTGCCAGAGTGAGTATTAGAGCTCTTGAGACTAGTCATCAAACATCACTAATTTTTTCACTTTCTGGAAAACTCTGTTGAATTATAGTATGTTGTTAAGAGTTGGCAATTATGATTATTTATTTATTATACTCAAAATTTCCAACTGACTAGATATAGCATGTTTTTAATGGAAAACCCAGTGTGCTCCAATATAGCTGTTTCTTTTTTATTGGTTTATGCTACACACAGAGACATAGAGAATGACTCAGTTAACATTTAACTCTTCTTAACTCTTCTTTTTAACAAAACAGATTGTTATACAATCAGACTTAATTGGATAAAACTATTCGACATTATCTTTGTGTATTTTAAATGCTAACTGGTTTAATATGATAATCAATAACTTTAAATAGACTAATTATCCAGTTATCACAATTTAATATAAATTCCACAAACAGCTACCTTTTTTTGTTTGTTTGTTTTTAAAGCAGCTTCAATTGAAGTTGTATTTGTCGACCCAGATCACTTTGATTTTTTGGCCTAGATCACCAACGAATCACTTTATTTGACCTAGATCACCTCTGTCATTCTGATCTAGATTTGCAAAAATAAAGTAGCTTCTTGCTGTACAAATCATAAAAACAGAAGTACTGATCTAAATTATAGTTTAAGATCACTTCATATAGGGTCATATTTGCAGAATAAGAGCTATGTGCACGCTACCTCTTGCCCGTTGTGGTGCTTACCGCAGCACACAGATCTGTTACAGCATCTTGACAACTACCTCACCTTTGACAAATCTTCTCTACCCTGCTCTGAAATGTCTGAAACCACTGTCAAAAGTCAACACGGCAAGATGTCCCTCCCTTAGAGATAGATCTCTACTTTCCTTAACAACATTTAACAATGCTTTTGTTGCATGAAAAGAAGCATTCAAGAATGAGGGGACTAGAAACCACTGAAACTTCAATAAAATGTCTGTTACATCATTTCTCTCCACACACCGATGCTCAACTTAGGCAATATCAAAAACATGTCTCAGAAATAACATTTTAACATGTCAGAAACATCTGCATTAAAAACAACCAATTCTACTGCTTCTGCTATTTCCTGTCATGAATGAGGTCATGTTTTTATTTCTTTTTCTGGAAGACCTGGTGAGTGTCTCCTACATTCAATTAGCAATAAACAGGAAATAGTTTTTCTTCAAACTTTTTGGACATCTATATGTTTTTACATTCCTTATCAAAAGAAGGCTTATGAAAGGTAGAGGTTTCACCTCTCAAAATGTCGAGGAACTCTCTGGTCTAAATCAGACAGACTGTTTAGTCACTGTCTAAATTTATCTGATATTTTTCCTATTTTCAGCCTCTTCTGCTCACTGCTCTAATCCAGGGCATAGTTTCCTTTTATAGGGAAATATAGGCAAATAAGAGAAAGACTTTGGAGAAAAAAAAATCAGTTTTAACAAATCATGAAAGATCTCGGGGAAGAGAATGCAAGGAAAAAAAAATATCACTGAATATTTTCTAACTTTTTTGATTCCAAAAACATCATAATGATGTACATAATGATACCCATATATTATTTATTATATAACTTTCTAGTTGTAATATATAAAAATCTTGAATAAATCTTTAATCACTTACAAACACTTTTGTTTTATAATAGATTTGTACCGTTGCAGCTTTTTTGTTCTTTATCCTGTAGAAAATAGTGGGTTTCAGTTTGAGCTTTCCTATGATGGCAATAATTCATAACTTTGATTCCTAAATGATCATCATTTGAAAGTATCAAAGTGGTAAAGCTCAATTTCTTTTTTTATCATTATTTCACAGGAACAAATTTCTCGGTGTGTTTCCTTTGCAAACTCAAGAAAATCTACAAAGGATACAAAAATGACCCTTTAAACTTTTATATTACTAAAATTTTCATTCAGCTACATTTCCTAAATATCCAGACACGACCAAGACAGGCAGAAAATGTCTTTACGCTTCGTGCATTCTGCCAAAGCTCTGTGGGATAAATTTTGTTTTATTACAGACAAAACTATCCTACATACGTATGATAACCAACTAAAGAGCAATAAAACACCTTGTCAAACATATATATAGCTGACTTTAAAATATCTTGCAGGCATATATCTCTGAAAACTACTTAGAAAAAAAGACAGAGATTGGTAGGAATCTTATACTATGATTCCAGGTCTCTGACTTATGTACTAGCTGAGGAAGATGGAGGGGAAAAAAGAAAAATTAAATCTAGTCATTCTCAAACTGGCTTAGAAAATCAGAATGAACCCGCCTAAGTTCATCTTCAGATGCAAGAGAAAGACATAAATTATAACTAGATTTGATTTTTTTTTTAGTTGGACTCTTTATATGTAGTAGTGATATGGGATCTTCAGAGAACAATACGGAGGAAACAGGGTCAGAAATGTGTGTACCTTTCTTGGATTATCAATACTATGCTGTTTGTATCAGCATATTATCAAGGTCATCAAGATTTTGAATGAATTTCTGTGTGAAAGACTTAAAAAAGAAGACATCTGAATAAACAAAAGAATATGAGTAACATCTGTCCACTGGTGTCCTTTGTTCTTTGCTTATTTTTGCTACATTTTTCGCTTACAAAACCAATATATTAAAAGCTTACATAATTATTCTAATGATTTCACTTAGCAAGGGTCTATCCCAGTTTGACACACACCACACTCAGAATCTTTTGTCTTATACAGAGCCTTTGATCAATCAGCAAATTCCAGTCATTCCAAGCTAAGTGCTTAGTATGAGCCTGAACGCAGCAAGCAAACTATGAACTGCAGTAACTAAAAACCCAAAGGTGACACAACGCACATTTAATATGAACCTTAGTTATCTGCAGACTTTACACAGGCACACTGCTTTGCTCTACCCACTAGTATAATGACACATGCCCATCAGTCAAATCTTTTATCACAAGAAAGATGTACTAGGCAGGATCAATTCTTTGATGAAAATGAAAGAAAAAACCCTTCAGTGTCACTGGCAGCAACTTCAAGACTTTGACTGTAACCACTGAAGCCAACTGAAGCCAGTTATTTAGGAAAAATTCTCTCTGTTTTTTTTTTTTCCCCCCTTCTCTCTACACAAATAGATCATGAAGATGGATTTTAGTGTTTGCCTTTGTGTTCAACTGTGGCCCCGGCTTCTAAATAAGTAAAGTCTGAGCAATTAAAAGAAAGTAGATTCATGGGAAAAAGAGACAATTGATCTTAAAGTGTTAAGAAAGCATTTATTGTGTTTAATCCGGTCTACCTTCGAGCGACAGAAATGAGGACGGTACCCTCCATTTCCTAAAGGGATTGTCAAAAGTGCTCATTAATATTTTCTGGCTTTTAGAAATGAAGTTAAAGATCTTGCTGATTTTGAGCTACTTGCTTCTTACTAAAACACTGTAAACATTGTTATAGATGCAAAATTTGCCATATCCTGCTATTTGCGGATCTTTAACCTCCATTCAACAAAACACGAATAAAACATTTAAACTTCAATCACAGTATTGCACTGTCAAACCCATATTCTTGAGTTCTCTCTGAATGAAGACTAAAAGGTCATCTTATAGAGACTTCCACTACCTCAATTTTACCACTGCAGCATTCATAATTAATCTACTTTTGCTTCAACAATAGTCAAGTTTCTTGACTATTAACAGTCTAAGGTTTTATGACACCTTTAAAAATAATTTTACTTTCAGCATATCATTACTATTTGTATTTTGTCTTCTGTATTTAATTTTTGCTTAATTATTTTCTTTCTTCCTCTCAAATTAATGCTTTCTGTAACAGACACAGTATCATTCCAAAATTCAATTAAGATATAGTTGTTTTAGAGCCATTAAGTTCTATACCATTTTTTTTTTAATCTTTGTCATAAGGCTTCACACTAAACAGTGTGAAGTACAGTACTATTACTTAAAAAAATCTGTGTGCTACTGTCAACATATGTAATTATTCCTGAAATACTATAATTCCAGTTTTTCTTCTGTGCAACAAGAGAACTTGAGATTAAATGTGAGTGGGAGGTGAGGGGCTAGAAATGGGGAGAGAGAAAAGGAGAGGGGAAAAGAAGGCAAACAAAGGGGACAGCTGGTCAAAAGAGAAGTGGAGAGAGATGAGGGGGTGGGAAGAAGGAAGGGGAGGGAGAAAAATAATATTAATAAGGTTTCTCAGCAACATGGATCATGTATTGCTAAGATTATTAATTCTATATAATTAGACAGTCTGGGTGTCACAAAATGGCTAATGAAAGCAAGGTTATGAGATGTGCAGCTTTGTTCTCTGCTGAATGCAAAGAAAAAGGCCATTAAAATGATTGTGTTACTCAGTGAAGAGCAGGAGAGAAGCCTGAAAAGTTGCTTCTCCATTAGGACTTGGCAGAATGTTTTGGAACATAGAAAATAGAAGATGGAAGCTTTCACCTCCAGAGGTATTAAGACCAGCTCAAGTGATTTATGGAAACAATATGTCAGTGCTTCCAAGGACCATGTAGAAAAGTCTGGCTGTATCAGTCTTTTCACCTGTAAAGAACTGCCAAAATATAACTGCCAGGCTAAGACAGAAGCAGCAAACACGACAAAGGACAACAGGAGCCAAACTGAGAACAGGCAGAACTCTAGAGAGGACCATCCTCGAAATGTTTTCTTTAGCTCAGAGCTGCAGCATGATAGGAGATGACAGAGACACAGGGCATCATTGCTTTGTTCAGCAATTGTTCCCAAGTTGTTACCAATCTTCGAAGGTTTTCAACCTCATGGCATAAAAATGATATAAATAATGACAAATGTAAACAAATAATTAGATCTGCAAAATGTACTGCATTTAAAATTTAATTGTCTGTGTAGGAGTGAACTAGAAAGAGAAGCTAATCCTGACATAATTGACTTTTAATTAAGGAAAACTTTTATTTTATCTCCTCTATTTAACAGAATTAGACGAAGTTTATCATGTCAATAAAACACATTGGCCTTGGAGACAAAGTTTACCTGTATCCAAAATGAACTAGTTTTGAAGACGACACCTTTCAAAATAGGAACTCTGGATTAAGACTGCTACAGAAAAATGGTGCAAAAAATGATAAGGAGGGGAAGAATGCAGAGGAAAGTGAGAACATTTCCATTTAGCAGGCTTTTTCCTCATCCAAAGTAGATCATCAATAAATTTTACAATTGAAAGGATATATGGTAATAGCAACATGTATACATAGATCAGTGAGGAATTTAATTTAGAGAAATGTTAAAAGTCATCATTTGAGAAATGTGACAGACAGATATACCATCTTCTGCTGGAATCTTGTCAGAGCTCACAAATTAAGTAGACTTGATCTGGATAAGCAATCTGCTTCATGTCACTTCTGTAAGCAGAGGTACTCGTGATTTTATAGGTGGGTGGCAGTCTTTTTGAGTCAGTATTGAATCAATGCCTTGGCACAGTGACACTTCTGGTCTTAGCCACTTACAGTCAGTCAGATAGGACTGCATGGGATTTTTTTTTCAATTTTTATTTTTTCAATATTACAGTGTCAAGCCAAATTCCAAGTATCGAAGGTCTGTCAGTTCTCCTGGGATTATGGAGAAAGACAGGGCACACTTCTCCTATTAGCTGCAGTCCAGGTCGTTTTCGAGTTTTGTTTTTGTTTGCTTGTTTTTCCTGAAATAATAACCTGAAAATCTTAGTGTTCTTTTTGCATAGCTCTTTGCATAGTGTTCTTTTTTGATATAGCTCTTTCCATGCAATTCTTATAAAATCTATGGACAGCATCAAGTCTGTTAGGATAGCAAACGTACTGCAAAATGACCTGGACAAGTTGAATAAATAAGTATGCAGATATAAAAACATTCAGAAATGATGCAAGTTTTTCATCTAGGTGAGGGAATATAAACCGCACAACAAACAAATGAGAGCATAACTATATCTGTACATAAATACCAAACTGCATTTTTTAATGCATTAATCATAAAAGAGCAGCAAAAGTTGAATTTGGTAGCACCACTTGGCAAAACAGAGTGTGGATGTAACTTGCATTTATATTCACACATATATACATATATATTTTATATGTATGTTTATATAAATAAAAGAGCATAGAAAATACACAGACTTTGAACTGAACAAAAGAGCCGAGGAGGAAAGATACCGTGACAATGACAAAAGTGCATACATCAACTCTAAAATCACCTAAATCACCTAACAGCAGAATAGGTCAATTGGTTTTCTACTAACGTAAAATGTAAGAAAAGTGGACAAAAATGCAAAGCAAGATGGGTGTGATGAAGTTCTGGTGTCTCTGAGAAAAGCAGTAAAAAAAAAAAAAAATATTGGAAAGGAGCATAATAAACAATGTTTGAATGAATAGTATCTCTAGATGGACTCAGGATGGATTTAAAAGGCTGCCTGCTGAATACAAGATATTAATTATGAATGAAATCTCTAAACCCTTCTTTCCTTAATATATCTCCATTTTTCCACAGGATCAGCTAATTAGTAGTGACCATAGTCATCTCAAGCAAAGAACTGGGACAGACATAACTATGCTTAAAATTGCCAAGAATAATGATGTGAATCAAAAAATCTGTTATTTGCTGTAAGCTCAGCTTTATAAATTTGTACAGAGACAGAAATTTGCCTTTTTACTGTTTTTTTTTTTTTTCTGTGTTAATTTGACCAGAATTTGAGACTAATGGGAAAATTGTAACATCAATCTACATCTAATACATTGAATAGGGGCATTTCTTTAGCATTAAACATGTCAAATATACTTGTGAAACATCATGAGTGTGTTACACTTAGGGTTACACGATGCTGAACATGTATCTATGATCGAGCCAATCTTTTCAAAATCTTTCTGCTGCTGCCTTGATATTTGAATAATGTTCATAAGATTTATGTGATTAGAAATCCTACAAGAAAGTCGTGCAGTACAAAAGCTATATTATGAGCAGAATTGGAATATGTAGGTTACTGCCCAGCTTTCAGAACCCTTCCTTTGTGGCTTGAATGTCCTCCCATTACAAAAATGCTTGTGGGGTTTTCAAAAGCCAAGACTTTGGGGAGCAGCTTTTCATTTTGGATATTTTGGTTGCTGAGCATGCAAACAGAAACATCTGAATGGGCTCGACTTTAAAGTGAGCTGAAAAATTATGTCAAGTTGAGCTTCAGGAAATGAATTTTCACTGTATTTCTTTCTTTTTTTCAGCAGACTAGATCCTACCATTGCAAAGAAATTCTCTACCAGTCTCCTCCTTTCCCTTTTTCAGGCTGCAAAGCTCCTTGCAGACTCTGCCACAGTATTACTAATACTCTCCCTCGGCACATCAATTAAATGCAACTGATAGAGAAAATGTTCTAAAAAATTAGAAGTGGAACTGTGCATGATTACTAATAGGTTTAAGAAAATTCATAGTAGTACAAATGTGAGAGACGTTTCTACCTGTACACATAAAAAAAATATATTTTCCAAGTAGTTTACCATGACTTGCCTGAGGTTATTTTCAAGGATTCTTTCAGGACAAGGGGGAATGGTTGTACATGTTATACTGCAATCTTTCAGTGTCACAAAGCTTTTCATTCTCACTTCTGAACAAAAAAAAAGGGGAAAAGTTTAACCAACTCATTTTTTTCAGGTATGATTATAAGAAATAGCACTTGAATGGGCAAGATAAGAGCTGCAGGGGCAGACAGGCATAACAGGAGCCACAGCTCTGCAAACTGGAATTCCTCAGCCCAATCAGAAAAAAAGCAGACCATGGCCTCAGTTAAGGCGTTGTAAAGGCAGTAGATTGTGGCTTGCTTAGTATTATCCTGTTCCCCTCTGAAATGAAAACTTGCATTCCTGCTGAAGATAAAACCAATGGTCTGATCTAGCATCTGGCATTCTGTTGTCACAGGAGAAGACAAAGCCCATGGATGTCTTGATTCTTCAAGAACAGAGACTCTCCAGCTGGCTCAAAATTAAAATAGCCAATATCTCCACCATAAGAAGACATGTGTAATTGATCTTATAAAAATCTGCAGGTGTTGAATCTCAAAGACATGTGTAATTGATCTTATCATAAAAATCTGCAGGTTTTGAATCTCTGATCAGATTTGTTTTTACTTCATTACACTCAAAACACTGCAGATCACTAACGATACCTCATTTAAAGGCCTGTGTTTTACAGCATGATGAAAACATGATGTGCAACCAAACATGAAATAAAAAGGACAGGACATTGAAAGAGGAAAAATAAAGGCAGATGTCAGAAATCCTTTATAGGATTTGAACAATCTGAAAAGGTTTCTATCATCTGTTGTTTGGCAGAATTCTCAAGAACGGAAGGAAGGATGTTCCTTTAGAGGATGTTACCTTTTAATAACATCTCCATTTAGTTTTCGGAGAGAAAAAGTCAAATAGAGAATATAGACTATTGAATATAGCAACAAGAAATTCCCTTATAGATAAGATTATTTTTCAGCCACCTGATATTCAGGATCAGTGTGCTTTTTCAAAATTGAATATAGATAAGCACTCTTCATAGTAACAGGAGAGAAAGAAAGAGGCCAATATGCACACATTTGAACAGTCCATGAGTAAAGTAGAATAATAATAATAGAATAATTATTATAATAATAGATAATAGAATAATAGCATAATTAACAGAATAATAATATAATAATAGAATAATTATTTGCCCAGAGAGGTTGTGGAGTCTCCTTCTCTGGAGATCTTCAAGACCCGCTTGGATGCGGTCCTGTAGACCAATTCTCTGAATTCGCATTTGAGATCATTCTCTTATCATATTTAAAGCACCGTTTAAATAAATTTTCATTATCATCCCTTGATAGAAAAGTGGTACTTCTATTTTTTAAGAATGTCTGATTATATAATATCATTTATTATGTAAGACTGGTCAGCCACTCCCACCCACACCTTAAACATATATCCTGAGTATTTTCAGAAATAGTAAAAACTCAACAGCCACAACTAGAGTTCAATCCGATTTGTTTCTTTCTTGTGATATGCTTCCATTCCTATTTCCATTTTCCAAAACAGTAAGACATGACACAGATCTGATTTTATCCCTCCCTGAAGCCAATGCTTTGACTTAAGAGTGAAAACTCTATAGATCAAAAACTTAATTTATGCTCCATAAACATGAGCATTTGCTACGATTTATAAAATCTTGTTACATTGTCACTTCTTAGACCTTTACCTACTACTTAGGCTAAAATGTATGAACCAGCTGCTGTGCGTGTACCAGCTTCCAAGTAAGATGACCTTTTATGCATTTTGCTGGCAAGAAGTATTTATCCTCCCATGTCTGAGTTTTATTTTATTTTTTTCAGGAAGCATACTACTATTCATACTAAGCATACTATTAGTGCTGAGATCCACATATGCAGTGTTCCCATTTAACCGTCTAAATTAGTAATTCCCAGAGTTAGGCAAACATCACTGCAGTTCACAAGATAGTTAAAGGACAAAATACATTGCCCCTATGGTCATCTAAAATTATACAATTATACAAGTTTAGGATTTTGATTGTTTAAAACTGCCTGAATAAATACAACACATTCTTTGGTAGTTAAAATGTGACATTGGCTGGAGCACATGGTGTTCTCTCTGCATTTTTTCCTTTGAAGTTACTATTTACTTAAGAACTAAATTCATTTTCTATCATGAAACATAAAACACAAGTCATTTTTTACCCTATTATATTTTTTTCCCCAAGGTTTCATTTTTATTATGTTATCTGAATGGATACTGAATTATGGTTACATAGCAACCTCTAAGTAAATTGAAAACTGTAAGAACTATATAAAGAATAACTGATAAAACAAAGTTCAGAAAGGTATGAAATGACCAAAGAAATATGGAGAGGAAAAAAAAAAAAAAAAAAAAAAAAAAAAGAAACTCTAAGCAAAAACCTAGAAATAAACACAAGAGGATAAAACTAGTGAGAACAGTAGAGCACCTTAAAATAATATTGAAGAAAAGAGACTCCAGGGCCCAATATAATTCAATGCCAATCTTTTTTGTTTCCAGACTCTATCAGCTCTTTCTGCTACTGTTTGTAGCTTATCTACAAAGATACAGGGATGAATATCACCTATCTATCTTTGGGTACTATATATTTCACTGCTTTACCCCATGAATATTTGTCATTCTTCTGTATTCAATTTATAACTAAACTGTTAGTTCTAAAGGACTCAGCTATAACATAAATTTTTGATTAAAAACATTTCCAAGCATTGTTATGTTTCATTATACTTTTCTTAAACCAAAAAAGAGATGGTGAACACATTTATCTTAAAAATTGTGTTCCCATCACTGGGAGTTTTCACTCCCTGACTGTTCTTGCCATACCTACCCACACAATGTACCAATACAGATCATCGTTTTTGAGACAACTGTTCAGTAATTCTCTGTACAGGATATGTATATGCATCTTCCCAGAGATGACCATTCCTTGGGTCTGTGTTTGCTTCCACATCATCTTCTGACCTTCCTGCAAATTCACTTTAAAACAGTCTGCAGACCTTGTTTTTTCCTTCCCCTGTTCATTTTCTGTTTGTGGTTTGGTGATGCCATTGACTATCATATATTCCCCCTTTCCTAGTAAATGTTCACAAACCTGACCAATTCCAACAATTTAGATTTTTTTCTTTTTTTTTTTCTTTTCACCACTGCAGACTAATCTCAAATTAGGTATAGTATTAGTCTTTCAAAATTCTATACTTGTCTTTCAGTGTTTAGAAATACTGGAGAAGTTTCTCTAGTTTTTAAATTTTCATACTCAAAATCAACCTTTAAAAACACTCGCTCTTTTCATCTCTGCAAAATATAGTGTGCTGAATCTTTCAGTTTCAGGTTTTGTTAGATTATTTCCATTCATCTTGTGTTCCATTTCTGCATCTCCACATTCTTTCTATTGCTTCAGCTCGCGTCATGTACTCTACTTAGAAGTGATTAGTAAGAACACCAAATCAGTATTTATAGTCATTATGAATATTTACAGGAACCTAGCAAAAAGGAGCTTTAAAGAGTGGGTGAGACTCTCGAGCATCAGTCAGACTATTAATACCAAACTAACAAAAGCAACAATTACTAATTTAAGCCACAGTTCTTTAGAGGATGCTGGATTTATCCTAAGCCTCACAAATAACTTGAAGTTGCCATTCAATAAGCTGAGCTTTGAAACTGTCCTTTATTTTATGAAACATTACCGCAAAGAAGCCAAATTTACAACTATAGCTCACGTAAAGTCATTGAGCAAAACAAAACAACAACGATGATGTGCAAATCCATTTGCCTCCTTAGAAATAAACTATTAAATAAACCAAGTATTTCATTATGGAGACACTCCACATCTATACAACACAATCTACACATAAATCACACTTCCACATGCATTTATGTTTTTAGTGATTACTCTGTGAAGCTTTCTCTATATTTACCACTGGGAGCATGATTACACAGCAAAATAAGGACAGATCAAATTTTGCAGGCATTTCATTTCAACTTCTTTTCCGAGTTATTATTTTTCTGCAAGCACGCAACTAAAATCATCAGGACTAAAGAGCTTGCTAAATACTTTTCTGTCCCTTCTGAGAAGCTTTTATAATAAGCTATAGATTGTTATGTTACTTACATTGATATCTTCCAAATCTAAACTATTCAAAACAACATTGTTCCTCTTCCAGATGATGGGAGGTCTCAGAGTGCCCTGGATCTCACAACTCAGGACAGCACTTTGTCCTACTGTTGCTGCGGTGGTACTTATTTTTTGATCTTCTGGCAGACTCAGCTGAACCACCTCTGCAAAAGAAATATTGTTTGTAAGGTTAATTAGCATGCCGTTTCATAAGGTTAATTAGCAGGCAGTTTTTGCACACTAGTAATTTAAGGATTTTAATTGGAATCAAAGTAAAAAATTTCCAACAATCACAGGAAGGTTCAGAGTATTTCAAATAAAAGGTCAGCATGACATTTCAATTAAACTGACTGACAAGTATCATCTTATAAGAAAGCAAGCACTTAACATGAATTTCAGAGGTAAGGTTATAATAAAGATGACATGCTAGATTCAAAGACAGACACTGGAAGTTATTTAAGTTAGGAAAAAGAAGTATAGTAGTTAGCATCTTCACTTAAACTGAAATAAAAGAATGGTTGTAGAAGTCATATGTATGAGTTCGTTTTCTGAAAAGTGAACTTTTCTTTACTATTCTGGCTTCCTGATCAAATTGAGATATTACTCATCTATTTCAGTCTCCTGTGAATATGCATCACTCATAGTTCAAGCCAGTTTCAGAAAACAATATCAAAATAATTTCTTCTAATCTTCGCTGGTCAAACATCATTTCATAATTTGAGAAATCCAGAACAAGAGCAGTAAATAGTCATAGTACCTTAATAAATCTCTTCTAAACACTGAAAATCAAAGAAAAAGAAAGAGTGCTTTATAATATGAATTCTAAAACTACTGTATCTGTCAAGGAACAGTAGAACCAACTATGATGGATTGCAGAACACAGAAACACACTAGTGCTAACATAAAACTATTTTACAAGCTTTATAAAACCATTTTTGTTTTACTTGG
>JAWLRI010000924.1:1789428-1837310 GCA_034781795.1 Crypturellus tataupa | reverse complement strand
TTGGCCTTCTTGGCCACGAGGGCACACTGCTGCCTCATGGTCAACCTGTCGTCCACCATGACGCCCAGGTCCCTCTCAGCAGAGCTGCTCTCCAGCAGGTCGGTCCCCAGCCTGTACTGGTGTCTGGGGTCATTCCTCCCCAGGTGCAGGACCGTGCACTTGGCCTTGTTGAATTTCATGAGGTTTCTCATATAACTAAATAACTAAAAAGAAACAATGCAGTGTCTTAGCTTGTTCATTAGCTTAACTATTCATACTTTTTAAAGTTTGGATATGTAATTTTAACACAGTCTGCTTCAGCTTTCATTCATTGATTCATTCTCCGATCAAGTTCTCCTCTAGAAAATACTTTTAAGCTAAAGGCTACTCGCCCCACTTGGTCTTCTGTTATTAACTTAAATAGACATAGACCTTTATGTCTCTCATTGGCACTTCCCCAAGAATTGCCTTCTCCAATTTCCAATAATGTATTTTAAGTCTGGTTATCAGAGTGCTACATCATCCTACAAAAATAAGACGAGAAGAAAATTTCATCTTCTAAATCCAAAGCCACCAATATAGAGGGGTTATGTAATGCTTCAAAAGGCTTGGAGTTTCAAAATCAAGTGCTTAAATTACCAAAGGAAGAGACAGAATATCATATCAGAGAATACCAAGATAAATAATCATTCAAATTCCAGTGAGTACAATCCCAAATCAACAGTGTCCTTTCTCAATTTGAAGTCAATGCTTTGGTTTTCACATTAGTAAATGAAAGCTCGTCCCTATATAAATCCATGGTTTGTCCACAAGTGCTCTGGGTTCTCTGCAATGGAGCTACCGAACTGAAAAATATTCAGAGGTAGACAGAAAGCATAATCAGGATATAAAAGAGTTCATATATGAAAAACGACTAAATAGGCAGGGATTTTTAATCTTGAAAAAGCAATTTTAGAAAATTATGATGGTCAGCGAGATGCTGGAAAAGGTATTTATTGTTCACTACTACTAACACTGGAAGATGAACCAATTAAACAAATGGCAGTCAAGTTGAAAATAAATTGAAGTAGGTTTCAACCTTTAGGCAATAAAGTTCACTTATCTAAAGGACGTTACAGATTTAAGAAGCTTACATGCTGAGGACAGACTGAACATTTAGAAGAGTATAAGGGAAATACCATATCGTATTCTTCTGTAGGCGTCAACTTAAATCTATGGTTGAAAGTATTGGGCTAGCTGGATCCTAATCTGAACCAATACCATCACTCTTGTATTTTTATGGCATGCTTCTTGGTTTTACTTGAAATTTACCCAGCAAATCAGATTTCTGAATTTTCCTTATAGCGCTTTAAAGACTCTAGCTTTAAGTATTTGATTCTCCTCTCACTGGTCCCCCCAGAAAAGGAAATTTAATTGTAATACAGCTTAATTAACAGGATATGCTATCATTCAATCAGATTATCTTGGATTACTCAATAAGTAAATTAATCTTCTGATATTTCCAATTGCTGTTAATAGGGGTGTCTTTGGATGTCAAAGCATTTTTTCTGCATTTTTTTCCTCACAAATACCAAATACTTTCTTTAAGAAAATGAAATGCAACTGGTAGCAAAACAGTCTTTGGAAGTCAAAAATATTTTTTTTTCTTAATTTCCAAGTTATGGGCTGATAACATTAAAACAAAATTGCACAGCTAATCATATACATGTTTGATTGTCATTGTTACTTCAATTGGATCAGTTTTAGCCATGACACACATTGACTCCTCAAGACCTAATGTTTTTCACAAGTTGCCTGTACAGAGTATAGCAGTCAACAACCCCCACTTTATGAATGATTGCCACAAGGACTATAATGATTCACTTAAGTCTTTATAAAAATCAATAAAACATATACTTTCACTTGCTAGGATCATTACTTCACTTGCACTAGGATCATTATAAACTATTTCAGAAGCATTGCTCATGGAAATATGAGAAGTCTTTCATTATTTAAGACTCCCTTGTCATCATATAACAGAAGTGTGTCTGTGTAGCTGTGGACTGCATTTCATTTGATGTATCATGCTCGATCCATCTCATTTGATATACCACACTAGATTAAAAATTAGCAGTAGTGTAGTGCTAGGTTCACTGACTGACAACACAGGTATTTAACAGAGTTTCTCGAGTGACTATTCTATCACGGTTAGCTTGCATCAATACCTGAACTAAATAAATTGCTTTATGAACTGGCTCCAATATCTGCAGCATAGATACGGCCTCTGTACTTCCATTAAAAACAACAAAAGACTACCTCTGATTCTGAACTCATTTCCATGCATTTCACTTTAGCATGAAAGTATTTACATGCAAACTTTTCCAAGAAGAGTTACTGAAAAGGAATAATGGGTTTTGTGAATTAAAAATGTGCACAGAAAAATAACCTATACAATTGGATGCTATAAGAAAAGGAATTACTTTACAGAGTACCTGTGGTAATACAAATCATGACAGCTCCTTAAAAGCCCATGCAATTATCTCATTCACGAACAGGTAATTGAATTTTGTTTGGGGATTTTGTGTCTCATAATAAGCCAACACAGACAAAATCAAAAGACAGCTGTGAAAATGCATAAAATACAGGTTAGTAAAACTGACAGAACCACCAAAACAGAAGATTCAAATAGATGGTGAATAAAACACCATATTTCTAAATTGTTAAAATTATGTGAACACCTTGTAGATATTTCAATTTTAACATTTAGAATAGTAATTTGTTCCTACATATACACATTTTTTGAAATCTAGTTAAAAATACACACAAGTACACTCAGCCAGTTGTACTTGTACAATTATGCAATTAATGGATGCTTACCTCACATCCACTTATTTTGATAATGATTAAATGTAACATTTGTCATTCTATTCTAGTCAATTCATCTTATATTTGGCATATGACTATAAATTACCCTAGTTTGTCTTCTTAAATGCCTTGGAATGTCTTCGAGTCTAAACATCCGTCAAGTTTAATATCCCACTAATTTCAGTGATCATGTTTTCAGACCTTGATAGTGCTCATGTTCCTCATAAATAGCATGAAACTAATGATAAATAACAAAGTGAGTACCTAATCTCTACAGCACTGATCAGTACCTCAACGCAAGGCAAATATTTCTTATCATAAGGCTTCAGCCAAACAACTGCAGTGCTCAGTACTACAAAAGCTACCTGGTACTGACACTAATTAAGGAAACTTTGGCAGCTACAGATAACAGCTCAAATTACGTTAAGAACATTTATGACTTTATGTTTTTCTTTATGTTTGTCTTTGTTTTTACAAACAAGAATATGATACATTAGTGCTACACATTTTAGGTATAAATATACTAATAGAAACAGTAAATCATAAAGTATAATCAGTTAATAAGCTCTTAAATTAGTGAAGAAGAATAATTTGTTTATTGCATTTTATTGAGATCTAAAGATGCCTGATGAGAAATATAAGCCGTGTTAAAGCTAAGATAATTCTTTTCAGCACAGGCCTGCAGCACTAAAGAATAAAATTACTCAGAGTCATTAGCACTGATCATTATGGGCAGAGCACAGCAAAGCGCTAAGCTCTCTTCAGTCACAGAGTCACGGAGAAGGAGGATCTGCCTGTCTCAGGGTTCTAAAAGCTGAATGCCTGGGAACAGTGTTTCCCTTGCACTGTGAATTACATATATTTTTCAAGCTCAAAAAGCATTTTGGGGGAGGTCAGAGCTTGGTCTCCTGAAAATGAGTTAAGATGCCAAGAATTCCTTCTTCTTTATATGTGTTTACCTACTTCCATTTAAAGTATTATCAGAAACACTGCACACATTAGGTCATGACATGTAGAAGATGTAGGAATGGAAAAGTTCCCAAATGAAAAACATATGTGTAGATAGACAGACAGACAGAAAGATAGATAGATAGATTTCCTAATCTTAATAGACAGAAAGAAGAATAAAATAAAAAAGCTTAATGTTTAAAGACATTCCATTTCCTCAGTTTTGAATTAAGTCTTTGCTACATATAATTAAAAACAGAGAAAAGTGGGAGCAATTCAGCAACTCAGCTGGATACAAACACACTCCTGTGTGGTGCAACCTACGCTGCAACTTGCAGGGCATCTAAGGAAACAGTTTCTTTTAAAACTGAAATGTTATTAACAAAGGTGTCGTTCCTTTAGAATATTAAAATAATAATAATAATAATAATAATAATGTGCAGTTTCAAAGCTTCATGACTTACTATTGCATTCACTGAGAAAAGTTACGCATTTTCTGGAAGAAAAGCTGCTTTTTCTTTGTACATGTCAATACTTTAGGATGAAATACAAAGGCCATTATGGTAGGAAAAACAAACTTTCATTTTATTGTGTAGAGACAATTTATTTTACTGAACAAAAATCTAGTTTGTTGAAACCTAGTTCATAAGAAATACATACTAAATATTTTAATAAAAGTTATCATCTCAGACAATCCAACTTTTGTTTATAATATAAAGAAGCATATATACTAGGTTTTACCTAATAGTTAAAATAAATTACGTTATATCTATTGTTATAGCAATACTACTGGAAATCCAGGTAACATTGAAAATAGGTGAAAAAGTATTGCTACTATTTACTGTAAGAATATTCACAACATACAGCTAAAGGATTCATCCTACATATTGGTTATTTACAAAAATCCTTTACCATTACAGAAATCATATGATTTTTATGAGAACTTCATCAACTCAGAAAATAGATGTTACCAAAGCCAACTCATTAGCAGCACAACTTCAACCCTTGTGCTGCATAGAAAATCAGTAACCTACTCCAGCAGGATTAACAATTTGTTTCCCATAGCCAATTTCCTAGCGATGAGGAACACGGTCCACATCCAGCCCACATAGATTGCCAGACTAATGCTTGCTCCATACAAATAAAGATGGAATTTCACTTTTATGAATTTCCATCTCCTGGAAGAGGGAGTAAATGAGCCAGCAAAGAATAAATCCCTCTTGTCTCCGTTGACTATCAACTCAACAGATTGAAACTGCCCATCCAACCTTAACCATCTTCCCACAAAATGTTCTGTAAATGATTTTATGTAGCTTTCAATGAATCCTGACGGAAATTTCAGCAAGAGTGACGTGTTAAATTTTATTTGGATGAATGTGGACCTGCTCAGAGAGTAGTGAGCTAAAGTATCCTAGGTTTCTGCAAGCAACAGAAGTTGCAACCTATATAGAATCACCAAAATGATAGAATAATTAATATTTTTTTAGTCATTGTGTTATGAATGCTGATTTTAAAGCACTTTTGGAAAAGAATCTCAGAGTAAATGAAACTGAGCAATTTCTTAGTCACCTGTTGCCATTTCCAGGCTTTAATCAGGTTTTAAAAGATGTACTTAAAATTGGTAGTATGTAGTTAAAATAGCTTTACACTAAAAATATGTCAAATGAAACAAAATACAGCAGTTCAGAAAACATGATCTACTCTCTCACTTAAATGCTACATCTTTCTAAGAAAGTATCTGCCTTAATGTTTATAAGTAATGAGCAATTTCAATCATGCCTGTCGTTAAATGTGATAATATGACATTCCACTATTGACTTTTCTAGTTTTTCTTATGGACACACTTCACCATCCATCCATAGCACTGCAAGTTCCTGTCGACATTTCCTTTAAACACAGCTATTCTTACAGCAACTGTCACTTTTTAAAAATTCCTAAAAAGTAATGCTTTCTTTTTATGTTAAGATAGGAGGAGAGGCCAATGGAAGCCTGTGCAAGAAAAAAAGGAGAAATGAGAATATGGTGTATCCAGTGTATACACTTAAAAAATTTAGGCAAAACTGAGGAACTTGCAACTGAACTTTCTCACTTAGTGCACATCATTCAGGACTTTGCATTTCTGTTCCTTATAAATTCAGCCGTGAATAAGTGATTCTGCTCAGAATTTTGACTTCCTCTGCTGCATCAGAATTTGTAAAAGGAGACAATAACAACTTCAGAGAGTGAGAGGAAGCAATGTGAGGGGGCCAGAACAAATTGTAAACTCTCAGAATAGGGCTGAACTTGCAGCTCTGAGCAGCCTAAGCAAAATGCTTCTGAATAGACCAGCCAAAGTGCAAATCACCAAGATAGCTAAAACTCTTAAAAAATAAAGATACCTTTTTCCTCAAGAAAATGCTTTGAAAAATGCCTATAATTTAATCCAATCTGTACCACACAAAAGACAAAAAGATTGCTTTTCAATATTATCTTCAAAGACCATGTCTCTTCATGAGAAAAAAGAATCTATGAAAATGAAACTTTGTGGAAAGCAAGGGTGAAGGTAAAAATCCAGCCTCAAGATTTCTCAAAAAAACTTGCCAAAAAACAGGGAGATCATGACAGTGAGCACAATTTAGTCTTACAGCTAGTATTCTCCCTCAGTTATTTTATTCAGGTTCAGATCTTAAATTGAACAATTCAAATCATTCTTTTAGAAGGTGCTAGTGAGGGTAATTCTCTCTCTTTTTTTTTTTTTGAAAACACTTAAAATATCAGAAATGCATAAAATTAGAGACAAAAAGCATTGCATTGATTGTGTTTTTGTATTGCTACTAAACTGCTGTTTTGTTCAGAAATGAGAAAATGTAGTTTTCAGAACACTGATTACTGATAAATTGCATAGTTACTTTGTATTGATTTACACTGGCTAGACTTTTGCATTTGTGCACCAAACACTTAATGAAATAAATATGATTATTATCTGCCATGTGCCTCCCGAGGATGTCACTACTAAAATCCAGTCATGAATCCAGTGACTGGGAGCCCATGGCTTCTTAACTTCCATAAATCAAAGAACCCCAAAACGCCTTTGATGTTCCTGCATAGCATATTCCCAGAGACCTGCAATGCCCTTCAGTGGCAACTCCAGGGACGTGTCCTTACATCTCTGCAACATTTTCACCACTTAAATACAAATTTCTCCAGTATCACATTTAGGATTCTTCTCTTTTAGTTTATCTCCTAAGTCCTGCAGAGAACAAGCCAATATATACTGCAAGCACAGAACAGAGCTCTTTTTTTCTGAACTTCTGAAAACTCCATTTACTTGAAATTCAAGAATTCACAGATTTTTAGAGAAGTAAACTTAGTACAAATTCCCTCTACTCTACACAATCTTTACCTCAAAATCCCTCAGGATTTGGGTTCAGGAAAAGAGGCCAACTCATCATGCCTCAAGTACAGGAAGTCTACCCTCAATTTAAGCTGGTGAACATTGACAACTGTAAATTACTCCATGTCCACTCCTCCCCCTGCCCCTCCAAGTAGCATCTAATATATAATAATTCCTACTGAATAACAGTTGGTAAATGCTCAATCTTGAAAAATGGTTCTCTTTGGTAGTACTTTTTGATAAGTGCAATTTAAAAAAAAAAAAACACAGAATAGTGGGACGGTGAAGGAATGGGGAGAAGGATTTTTTTTTTTTTTTTTTTTTTTTAAGACAAAAATTAACCTTTCTGGTCTAAACCTCAAACCTAATATATCTGAATTTGCAATATTAAGCAGAATATGCATAGCTCTACAGACAGACCACAGCCACATTAACACAGCTGTATTAAGTTATTTAAACCATCCTAGATAAAAGTATATCAGTTCTTACATGCTATAAACTAGGCATTAATATTACTGAAATAACGAAAAGAATCTACATTTTTTTCTCGACTGCTAAAATTTTGAAGCAGAGGAATCATGCCATAAGAAAATAAGGTCAGGAAAAAAGATCCATCCAGCCAAGCATTCTTTACCTGATAACGGCCAACGGCAAATGGCCGGGGGGGAAAAAAATTATAGGACAAGCGCATAAGGATAACTCCCTTGAGCCCCACCACAGCACTCATCAACGTACAACTGCAGGAGCCAGAGGCAGTGTCTGTAGCAGTGACACGAAAATAACAGGTCAAAAAGAGAACATTAATTGTAAAGAATAAGAACACATCGCTAGCATTAGCTGGACTGTTAACTGGAAAGAATCAGAATTCCTGCTACCTAACCCGAGGAATTTCTTGATTTGGAATGGAAAAAGTAGTTTTCTGTGAAGTGGAAAGAAAATTAAGCACTCTCATCACTGTGTATAGCAACATGTTTTTCAAAATTATTAAAAAATGCTTTTTCCTTACAGAAAAATATCTCATACCTAGGATTTTATTGCAATTATGACTTTTAAATTAAAACAAACCCTGTTCCTAATCTGAAATCTAACTGCATCTGAGGACTTCATTTGAATACTATGGTCTAAACCCTGAAATTTAGACATCAGAAGAATTTAGGAGATAACATCTCCAAATACTGTAAGAAATGAAACCAATATTATCAGAGGAAAGCAGCAGTAATTATTATAATAGTTAATTTATTGCAGTGATATAAGCACAAAGTCAAATGATGAAATTTTTAACAAACTCTATCTACTTGTATATACAAACAGAAAATGCATTCATTATAAAAATATATGAAATAAAAGAGAAGGGATTGTTAATATTTGAAGCAGAAATAGAACCAGACTTATTAGAAGAACTCTCTAGAAACTTAAGAACAGAATTTAGACAGTTTCAGTGATTTAGTTGTGAAAAAAAATTGTGAAGTTTTTCACAAGATCTTTCAGATCAAACATTTTGATTTTTCCCCTAAACTGTTGATTTTAATCATGTATAGACATAATTGTGGGTTTTTTTCCCCCTTACTGCAACTTGTACTTTGACCCAGTCCAGGTATCAGCCATTTGCTTCCCTCAAGAGAATCCTGAAGAGAATCCTGCTTGCCTGAGTTCACATCAAGATGTTAACGATGCCTCACCAACTCCCCAGCTTAGACTTTGCCATTTGATGTCTACCAAGAACGTGACCCCAGCTTGCACATATCCTTGAAGTCCCCTTTCCTGCAACTTCATAGGAGACTGCCATGAGCATTAGCTCTCTGGGAAGAGAGGCCTTCCCCAGCCTGGGGGAAGAGAGCTGCGAGAGACCATCTGTTCTTTAAGAAATCAGAGAAATTAAAATTAAAATGCTCACTCTTCGCTTAATTCCATTTGTTGTGAAGTTTGGAACAATGACTGTAAACCACAAATAACGGATTTGCTTTTGTCATCTAACTTTCACAAATCTCTAAGTAGTAACTTCATATGCAACCTGCCCCACATTTCATTATGTATTTGTCTCACTGAATGGAATTCATCCTTTGAAGGGCTAGCTAGAATTATATGCACTGCATGAAATATGAGATAAAAATCTCATGAGAAATGTATTCAATATGAGATAATATGGGGTAAGTATTTATCAATATTTCATGAAAACTGGAACAAGTTGCTGATTTATAAAAATAGACACGAAGCAAAACAAACACCACCACACATACACACCCTGCCAGGATTAATGCAAGATTCTCGTGCTTTGACACTTCAGGGATCAAGGAACCCTACAAAAGCCTTGTACGTATATCTGAAATGCATGTTCATTTATTTAACTGCTGCTAGTATTTTGCTTTAAAACATCTTATAAACCTTCAAAGCAGATACAACTAATAAACCATGATGAAAAAACTTGCCAATTTAATAAATGTGAAAGAGGTGGGGGTATCCATAAATACATACAAAAATATACACTGTATTTTCTAAATCATCCCAGGAAACATAATGAGAAATAACATCAAATCATGAGTCCTAAGTCCAATTGTAAATGCTTAGTACATTACTAGCACAAGATTCACTAAATACCAGAAATCAGAAACGATAAAAATGGAATACTAGTAAGTTGAAAATAATATTTTCCATGGAAACGGTGGCACACATAAGTATTCATGCATGGTGCTATGCGCTAAAAGTGATCTGTATGCTAATTTTTTGAACTTTAAATAAATTAGTTTAAATTATGCACGCTGTGATGATGGCAAATTCAGACACCAGTAATGACTGAATAATAATTTTATGTAAAATTACTCAAAAAAAAAATCAAAAGAAAATTGTACATTGCTTGGATAGACACAAGCACTGTAAACACTGAAGACTTCCCAGTAAAGTGAAAAAAAAACCCTCTATTTACTCAGATGGCTAAGGATGCTAGTATTTAGCAAGGTATCCGTCTGAAACTTAAGTCTGAACTGCCTTTTACATGAAATGACTAGCTCTGGCGATGGCTGAAGAGTAGTGGCTGTCATTTACCTTAGCAAGGCTTCTGACACAGTCACTCACAGCAACCTTGAGGCCAAGCTAGGGAGCTCTGGACTAGATGGGTGGAGTACGAAGTGAGCAAGTAACTTCCTGGACACACCAGCAGTTGACCACTGCTCCTCCGAGCCTGAAGCCTGAAGGTGGGTTGCGAGTGGTTTCAGTACTGAGGTTGATACTAACGTCATTATCAAAGGCTTGGATGATGGGACAAAATACGCCTCGGAAATCTTGCAGATGGCAACAAAGTGGCAAGACTGGTAGCCACACTTCTGTAAAATTCAAGAGGGATCTCTCTTAGTAGGAGTAATGGGCTGACCAACCATGGAATAAAGCAAAGACAAATGAAAAAGGTCTTGCATTTGGGACAAAGTCTACACAACAGTACAGATTGGGGGCAACTGACTAGAAATCACCTTTGTAGGCAAGGATCCAGGGGTCTGGTACTTCCCCCCACCCCCAAAAAAAAATGAACCAACAAGGAGTTTGGCTAAATGCCTTCAGCACTTCCATGATGAGGCTGTGAAGGAATCTATGACAAACTCTGAATTAGAAATGTTTGTGATAAAAGACTGCTAAAGGCTGGGTAATCAAGCTTGTGCAGTCTGGCTGTATTTCTGGAAAGCTCTGAGTGTCCCTTAACCCTTCTTCCAAGACTTTTTAAAGAGACTCTTAGACACCACAATGTGCTTTTCAAACATCAAAGTGCTTTCACGGAGCAGTGTGAGACTAGGGAGCAACAATTTTCTCACAATAGTACAAGCATGGAACTGGGGCACTGTCCAACATGTTGAAGATGCTTAGGTTCCCAACATGACACTATTCTTTTACAGGACACCATTTTGTTTGTTCGAAGTATAGCTTCAGGTAAGTTCAGCTTCTTCTCAGTGCTCAGAGCTTGTGCAAATGAGACTCTCATTCTCAAAATGCACATCCTGAAAGTAAGAAACATGCAATTCTGTTCAGTTAAACAATTCCGTTAAATTGAGAGAACCGTTAGGCTGAATGCATTATGCAGTTTAGAAGCTTTGATGCAAAAGCAAAGATAACTTCGCCTGTTAGGGAGAGATGTGTTTATCATTAGCTTCCTCATATTTTTTTCTCATTGTAATTATGTGCCTTAGTCATGGAACACATTTTAAATTCAATAACAAAAGAGAGAAAGGTCTTAATAGACAAAAGCTATTTTATTCTGTGTTTCTGATTCACTCTCTATTCTCTTTATCAAATTAGACAAGATCACTAAGGAATATGTGCAATCATATAATTAAAATTTGCTTTATTATAAAGCCAAATAATGTTGATACCAACACTCTCTAATATCTTCATTACAAACCTGTAATTATGAATTATGTAAAAACGATCACTATAAGATGAAAGCATCACGTAAAATGCAGTAAAAGCCCAGCTTACCTGGCCTAGATCTTCAGAGGATGTACAAAACTCCAAATTGACCTAAGGAACTGTAGAGCTAACAGCTATCATAGCCTCTCAGACTCCACAGGTAGCAGTCAATATATCTGAGGTGGTATCCACAAAAAAACAGTAAGGAGCCATTTGGCTTTCCATTTCAGGTTGTGAGGGAATGTTTGCTGGCAACACTTTTCTGCATTCTTTTGCTTAGCAAAAGCCTTTCTCCCTCTGTCCATCACTGCACAGAACTTCTTCCTTCTCCTTGGACTCTTCATCCTCTCCTGCCCTCAAAACTCTCCTGTACTTACTTGTTAGTCAACTGAAATTAATGGGATTTTTCCTGAATATCCCACACAGACTTATTAATCAGCTGCTTGAAATGGATCCATTTATGCTGTGGACTAGAAAGCTATCAAAAATGCTTAGTTACGCTAAGAAGCCTATCTGCTGCAGACTAGTGTGTGTTAGTACTTGCAAGCTACATATCGCCCTGGGCAGATCTCTATTTTATCTGAAATGGCTAGTTTAAAGCTAGCACAAGTATTTTCAATCAGCCTTGTAGGCTGCAGCATAAATATCCAGTACTTCTACCAATATATTGTCCAAGGTGCAATCGTTTTTTTACAGGTCCTTATCTGCTAAATCACTCAGAAGCTCAGGATATATCATCTCAATGGTAACAAAACATCCTCTCTTCATAAATAATGTATATCACTAAACATTACATGTAAACCAGTGGCCTGCCAAATCTGGTTCAAATATACCAAATTTATCATTCTGTAAGTTTAACTGAAGTGTTTCCTAAATTTACTTCACATAATCTTTTAAATTCTTGCAGAATTCTATGCACTTGACTGGAAAGCAGCCTAGACCTCAGCAGTATTAATGACATGGACATTTAAAAAAAAAAAAATCTAAATTATCATTTTAACATCCACAGGTTACTGCCTCCTGGTGCCCTTACTATATACTACAATAAAAACCCACCAAATCTGAAATCGTGCATTGGCGGACGTATACGTAAAGATTGAAAAAGAATGACGAAACATTTCAGTCAATAAGATATATTCTGAAGTACCCTGAAACATGACCACAGAGACTGTTTTCTTATTCTGTTTTCCAAATTAATACTTCGGCAGTTAAAATGAATCTCAAAACAACTATAAATCTAGACCACCTGCTTGAAATGCAGTCCCAATCCAGAATAATTAAAAATCCCCACACTATTATTCAAAAAGAGATGCAGATCCATATATTACTGAGCTACGCTTCTACAAGCATATTAAAAACTGCATAATACCTAGCTATAAATAAGAACAGAGTATGAGTTAAAATCACCAGAATGGTAATATAAAAGGTATATTTAACATAAATGGTAACTTTAAAGTTACATTTCTTACAGTGTAGTGACCATTAGTACTACGCTAATCTATTTAACTACATTAGTAGATTCCTATTACTAATTACTGACTCTATATTACTACCACTTTGTTTGCTCTTCTCTTGATAAGAGACTTCATAAGAAAAGTTATTTGTTAACATAGCTTTCTCTCATAAATTAATCATATGAAATTGCTAATTCACTCAAGTAATAGTGTTAATTGGTTTTGACCTTATTTATCATAGCATATATTGAATTTTTTTAGCAAAACAATAAAAAAAGCAAAAATCAATTTCAGTATATGTTTGTTGTGTTTGCACATGACTACTTTTAGCAAATACATTTTATTTAAATGCTTAGAGTGGGCATATATATTCAAGTAATTTTACTAGTATAGATCCAGATTTAATGCTGCTTATATTTACTGCAAATACAGATGCTGAACATCAATATTGCATACTTGCAGTTACCTCAAATGAAATATTTAAAGTGCAGCAGTTCAACATACAGAGTATTTCTGGAACTAATCAATAATGAAATGGGAATTTTAAGAGAAGAGTTGACAACCCCAGTAACTCAGTTTTATGCACAGAGGTTTCAGTTTATAAAATATAATAATTTGCCAAATTTATTTACCGCATAGCTTCATTTCATTTTTAAATTTCAAAGCTTTTTTTTTTATTGTTTTATTTTTTCTCAGAATGATAATAAAATACCTGAACACTTAAGCTACCCAGACTTATCCAAATTTTTATAACAACCTGACTTTTTATAAAGTTGTCTCTTATTCCACAGTTCTGTCAGGAAAATGCACAACAGTACTCTAAAATATTAAATTAGGATTAAAATACCTAAAACCCACCGATGGGGTATTAGAAAACATAATGCATAGCTGTGCTATTTCTACTGCAGGAAGGAGAAGGGAGCCATGCAACTCTTATGCCATAGTTCCTCTGTCTAAAGAGTTATGAAGCAGCTTCTCACAGAAATGTGTAATGTGAAAAAAGTATAGATGGGCATAGCAGTAGGACAAAAAACATTCTAAAAATTTGTCACCTGATTGACATGATAGTTTACCTTTAAAGGGAAGAAGGAAGAACAGAACTCAGGCTAAGCTCTGTTTCTTACTATACAGAGCCTTCTAACTTTTGTTACTACGTAGGCAGAATAGGACCATGTTACCATGACCTTATGTGGAACACAAAACACAGATTTTGGAGTATGGCACTTCATGCCATGAAACAGAGGACCTTCAAAGATATTTCTCAGGATTACTCAAAGATATTAGTCTGGATGAGAATTAGAGTTCATTAAACGAAGTAAGCATAACACAGTTATAATTCAACTCATCTCAGAAGAGAAAAAGTATACAAAATATTCTGGTGATGTTAGAGATCACCAAGTCTGAAATCCCTTTTTGGTGTTGAGCAGTGAAATGGATAGATACATAATCAAGAAAGGATTTTAAAGTTCTAATCAGAACAAGGCCTGTGAAGACAGGCAGAGGTGAACATTTAGATACCAGTTCTGAAAATACTAAGCTGTTGCTTTCAGTATCTTCAATGGATAAACAGATATACAAATATTTTGAAAAAACGTAAGCTTAGAAGACAAAAGAAAGAGACCATCTTGGGCTATGGCTCTCAGCACTCCAGTCTTGCATTCTATAGTTTTGCTCACAGTACCGATCAGAGTCTTTGGACTCTGGACTCTTTGGATCAGATTCTTTGGAAGAGTCTACCCTTCCCAAACAAACAAACAAAAAAGACTCTACATTAGGTTACATGAACTTCCAAAAAACCTTCCATTTCTTTATTGAAATTTATCTGCAGGTGTCCTACGAAAAAGTCATCCCTGAATCTCCTTTGGAACCCTGTTTATTCAACATGATCTGAAAGAAGGGATGTAAAATAAAGTTATAATGTTTTCTGAGAACAAGAAATCAAGTAATTTGGTTACCAAAAATAAAAGTCAATTTGTATAAAGACCTTGCAAAACTGAGATGCCAAATTCAAAATACTGAATTCAAAATACTGTGTGCAGAGAAAGGAAAAAAAAAAAAAAGCCTAAATAAAAGTTCAACCTTGTTTACATAGTGATGGGTACTGAACTAGATATTATCATTTAGACATGATACTTTGAGGGTGTAATAGTCAGTTGCATGAAAACATCTACTCAGTCCTGACAACATAACAATAAAAGGTATTACTAAGCAAAGATTGTCATCCAAACAGAAAAGAATGCTATGCCACTGTAGAAATTCAGGCTGCATGTGCAGTTTGGCTCTGCATGCAGTTTCAATTCTTACATCTACAAAAAAAAATGTTACAGTAAAACTTGAGAAAGAAGAGAGAAGCATAGCCATAATGATCACAGGTATGAGAAATCTTCCACAAAATATGAGGGATTTTTCAGCACAGGAGTGACCAGAAAGTTATGACAAGAATTTATAAAAATTATAGTATTACAGTATCAGAGAATATGGAATAACTGTTCAGAGTTTCTTAGCATAAGGGAACTAAATAATCTAAACTGAAAGTTTGCACAATGTAAAAAAGAGCATGCATTTTTTAATGCAAGAAGTTATTAAGTTGGGATAATCTCTGAAACAGGATGCTGAAGATAGCAATTTCCCTTGGGCCCAAAAGGCAATCAAGTTTATAAGGCAGGCATCCATCAAGGGCCATTAAAGACAACAGTGTTCTGTGAGCTCAGTCTCTGAGATACAAATCACCTTTGCTGAGAAAGTGTATTGAAGGGGACTCTTGCATGCTTGTTCTCTTTTGGTAATCCTCCCTAAGCACTCCTAGAGATGAGATAGTGAACTAAATGGATCAATTCAGAGTAGTTGTTGTTACACATATGTTGTACTTAAATAGATGTGAACTCAGCACTTCATAGGCACAAAGTGCCTTCTTTTCTTTCTATGCCCAAAATTGAAATTCACATCTAAATCACTCGCAAACTTTGCAGAGGATAATCACATAGGATATGGTACTCCAAGATCATCACCTTTTATCAAAACAGATTTGAAAATCTACACACAAAACAACTCAGAAGTTATTTTGCTAGTCTGTTTCTTCCACAGAAAATTTTCTTAAATGCAAAAGAGTCAAAACTATATTTAGATAATTAGGTTTTATGTTCTATATGACATGGAATAGTCATGCAATTTAATACAGGCTCCAGCAACTACAGAGAGCTGAGATGACACAATATACAATTTCAAACACATATCAGTCATACACACATAAATACTACTGAATTCTGCTCACGCACATCGCTATAATGAATACATAAATAATTATTATGTGCAATTATGGGACATTTGTTTCTGAACAAGAAAACTGAGCTAAGAGTGATGAGGAGCAAGAGACATCACTGTTTAGAACACCATTATCTAAGAGCAGGAAAACAGCTTTGACAGACTGCAGTATTTCACGTTCTCTACCTCTCAGACTAACTACACTGTTGTCAATATTTATAGGAAGTTATAACTTAAATTCATCTTAAATTCTGGAGTGCAGTATTCCTTAACTCTATACATATCCAAAACATTTTACTTTTTTAGAAGCAAAAGTAGATGGGAGGCTGCTTGCAAACGCTTAAGAGATCTGTGATGCATTAACCAGGCAAACACTAGGGGACAAGAGAGCAACACTTGGAGGGGATGACCACATTTCAAATCAGACATTTTCATGTGAAACATCTTACAGGCACATTCCCTTAGAATATTTTCAGAAGTAACTACAAGCAAAATAGTTTCAACAGTATTGAGAGCCACAGTGAATAACAACTTGATTTCCAAGAGATACATTGGGGGATGGGTATTGCTAATTATAATCAGAAGTTTAGAACTGTTCTGCCCTTATTTTTTTCCTAAATATTGTGTGTCTTTCTCTATAGTATTGAAATGAGTTCAGATGATAGTTTCATTGAGCTATCATCTCATAAGTACTGAGGCTTATGAGAGTTAATTCTTTGAAATTTTGATCTAATAACAAAATTATGCAATCCAAGGATAATATCCCCCCAAATAGAGGTCAGCAAAATTCAGGAGTCATGAATGAAGTCTGCTGCTTTTCTCAATCCTAGTCAAAAAAAATGCAAAATATTTTTTTCATTGCAAAATCTGCTCAGACTCAAATTTGCTATCGACTCCCCTGTAGAATGAAAAAGAAAACTTTAGACAATTGGCCTTAGCAAAATGTGAAATTCTAGATCTGTAACTCATATACGATAAACAACTCATTTACAGTTGCAACTGTCAGCATCAGCAACCACGTTAGATCTCGATTTCTGAATATCCGAGGTTGAGAAATACTGCCTTATTCACTATCAAAGGTTACCAGTTCATTTTGACACATCTCATCCACTTTATATGTTAGCTCAGTGTAAACCTATGGCCTGGGGCTGACAGCACCGGAATACATAAAATTAGGAATAATGTACTTTATCAGAGCTTCAAGAGGAGTATGTATAATATCTGCTCATGTTGTACATCTTTATAAAATCTGTCATTTCTTTCCTCATAATAATATTCAGGGAAAAATTTAAGAGAGTAACAACAATAAAAAAAAGAAAATAGCAGCATGACACTACTAAAGGAAGTAGGAAGCAAAAGAGGGAGAGGGGAGAGAAGGCTTTTGACAAATAAAGTAAAACTCTTAACAGCAGCTTTCCTACAGATGCGATTCCACATCAAGCCCCGTGGATCGTCCCTGTTGTATAAATCCATTATGTTTTTTCAGCTATAGCGAACGTAATAGGGCAATAGTGATAAAGCTCCACTTAGGGCATACAGAAAGCATACTACACATTAAATGTATATCGGAAGCAATTTAGGAAAACATACTAACACTACAGAGTAGTTTCTGACTTTGTGCTGAACCACACAAGGCAGCTGTGACCATGGTTCTAGGGCGGTCCCCAGTCACCTCACTGCTGGGACCACCCTTGGCCAAACGATTTTTTTCAGAGTCACACAAAATCCTAAAAAAGGCTGAATGTGCTTTCAATCTTAGCCTGCATGTGGATAGGGAATGTAATAAGGGAAACTGACTTATAAATAAAATTAATTAGAAATAAAAAGTTTGCACACATAGCCTTTTATAGAATGTCTTTTTTTAAATAGAACTCTAGTTCTTTTCATTTTTAATACAGAGCAAAAATTTCCAAGCATCAGTTCCTAGATAAAAGGAATACTGAAATGTCTATCGGTATGGTAGAATGAAAATGTACTTTTATCAAAACATATTTCAGAAATAAAAGTTACCTATTTCACCCAGAAATAGTCTTTTTCAAATAATAAATACTGTCTTAATGGGAAGGCACCAAATGAATACATTTTTGACTACTTGGGAATCCCTCGGTATAGAAATAAGCTGATTATAATAGTGTCATGTCAGAAATTTCAGGTACACTGCTTTAAAACATGAAACACTACGCAATGTTTCAAGTCTGCTGCTTTGAAGCCATCAGCTTTACAATTCTGCCCACTTAACAAAAGAGGTTGTATTCTTTTCCAGTTTACAATCTTAAGATGGAAAATAACATGTAACACAAGCAGGAGTTTAAAAGACAGATTAAGTTAAGCAGAAAAATATTACCACTAACTCCAATAGCAATATAATATTACCTGGTATTTTCAGAGGCCAGTGCTAAAATACAATCCTCCCTAGAACACTGCGATACACACCAGTTGTTGCTGGAAAGGAATTAATGGTGGCAGGAGACAGACTAATTTCTTCCTCCCTCAGAAACTTTTTCCCCAAGTATTTGTTATGTTGCTTTACTGTTAAAGACTCATCATGAAAATAAGCTCCGACTCATGTTTCACATGAGCAATACTCGTGACCATGTAGTGAACTCAATGGAAGTGTAAATTCAATTAGAATTTCTTGAGTTAGGCTTTGCAGGCTAAAAAGGACAACTTATAAAAACCAATGGTGAGAATCACTTATTTTAGCTAATAGTTCAATACAGGCTTTATATTTGTATTTTTTGTTAAAAACTCTGGTCTATTTTGCTTTGGAGAAAGAGACATTTTAAAACAGTGTTTTGGGATGTAGCTCTTCGATAACTGCATTTGGCTGGCAAGTGTAAACCAGAACTAAGGCTGTCTGAACACATGCAGTGTGAACAGTGATATTTTCCAAGTATTTTGGGGGGAATGAAGGAATCCAGTCACAATTAAGCCCAAGTCCTGCACTTATAAGGACCTCTTGCCCTTTCATACAATTCAAGATAGCACAAAGCTGCAGGCTTGGCAACCACAGACACTCATATTCTCTCTAAAAGCCACATCTAAAAAAAGCACTGACGTTTTCTGGAAAAAAAAGTTGCACATAACTTCACACATATACCTCAGCAATAAGTGTTTAAAACCTAATATCTGTGACCTGAATAGTATTTCAAAACTTGAGTACTTTTAAATATGTTGCACAATATTATGTACAGTAACAATATACATGATTCCGAACAGCAGCTACAGGAAAGACTAAGATATTGTTGATAAATTTGAGTGGTTACCACAGAATATCTCTAATGGAATATGCAGTATATATTGTTTGGGGATCATAGTTTTTCCATAATTTCCTGTGTATCTAGGGTTAATTTTAAAACTCAAATAATAAACTCAGTGTTTAATTTCACCACAGAAACCTCCAGGGGTTCCTTCTGTCCTGAATTATGCTACAATCCTAAAAAGGCCCAAAGACTGATTAAATCCCTTTAAATCCCTGGTTTTATAACTAACATTACAATCATTTTACACAGCCCCATCTGTCTCACTTTCAGTGTCCCCAGACTATCTCTCTATAGTCTTCCGTCTCCTCTAGGAAGGTATATTTTACAGCTAGTTTGCAGCTCAGGATTTTTAGAATATACTGTAAATCATACCACAATATTTATTGGAGAATATTGATACTTATTTCAATTCCTTAATGTTCTATTTGTATATTTTTCATATTAGTCCATTTTATCATTTTGTTTTTTTAAAGATGGTTTTATGCTCTCAGACTCTGTGCTTCTAACTTTCCAACAGGAGTTCAACATAGTAGATGCTGCTGTCACTTTTACTTTATTACAATCCTGACACTGCTTGATTTTTTTCTCACTGCTTACAACTATGCACATTTGGTTGTCCTGCTTATTTTAAATTCATTTGGTCAGATAAAATGAACCTGTCAAAATATTTTGCAGAATATACATTCTTATATATATGAATTTATTTACATATATATAAATAAATATTATTTCAGAAAGACAAAGCAAGAGATAGAAAAGAAAAACAAGAGAATAATGGGCTAATCTTTGTACTTACGAAAAGCTCTATAGAATTCTTCCAGAGCTAGATGCTTGTCACTGTTATAATCATCATATTTCAGCAAATCGAAAAGAGAGCAGTCAGACAGATCCTTGCCAAGCTCAGCCCGTTTTATTACCTGACAAGAAAATTATAACCATGAAATTACATTTGAGCTCTTAGAGTTCTGTGGCATAATTAATTGTTTCTAATAATCACTTAATAGATCATTTTAAGGTTGCTTTGGGGCAATGAACTGCAACTGTGTAAAGTCAGGGATTTCCAGTTACTTTGTAATTATTTATTACAGTTTTAAAAATTAATACCTGTAGGATAGAGTCATTGAGATCATACAAAAGTTTCTGGAATGTATAGAATATGTAGTGTGGCTAGACAGCAGCATTATAAAGATGCTGTGAATGGCAAATCTGATTTTACATTTCATGTATGGCGAAGAAAAGCCAAAAGATACACAGGATAATACTTCCCATATATACATGATGTAATGTCTTCTTTTCCTCAGTCCTAATTCCCAACCTCAAAAACAACAGAGGACTTTGGAAATTAACTAAAACAAACCCAAGCACCTAAAACAAACCCCCAAAACACTGCTAACTATATCAACCTCTGTCGGACTTTCGACAAGCCTACTGTCATCCCAAAAACCTGATACAGAAATAGCCAGCCTGATAAGACTGCTCAGTTTCTCAACAGAGGGCGCATTCGCATTGGAAGTGGATCATAATTAACAGTTATTAGATTTCAACTCAAATGAACTCCCAGAGAAATGTTCTTTAATCTGTGCACCATCTACTTTGAAATCTGTAGATACTGTGGACCTCTCCCTGGTTTATAACCAAGAAATTTTTAAATATTAATAACTGTAAGTGTTCCGAATTTGAATAGCAAGTATTCAGAATTTGCATCTTACACTGCATATGCTCAAAATAAACAAGCAAAACAAAGCAAGCCAAAACAAAACAAAAAAAGAAATCAAACAACAACAACAAACACAAAATGACAAAACAACTCCTATAAATAACTTGCAGAAGATTTGGATAGGTTTTTTTTTTTTCTCCTCAGTAGACAGTCAGAGAGAGATTATAGTTCAGTCCTCTGTAAAATAATTATTCTTCCTACCCTCCATTAATCTCTCAAAAGAACTGTAATTATATTTCTATTGTCATATGGTAGCTTCTAGAAAGCAGAGGATACAGAAACAGACTTCTTTTCAGTTGCTCTGCAAAGGAATCAACAGGAGCAGAAAGGAATAGATTTAATTACTATATTTCTGCAGGCAGAATATTTCCAAACAAATAACACAGAACAAAAAGAATGTTAAGAGCATAGAGACGGAATTTCAACATTTTTTGCTCTTTCAATTTCTTATACATTAATATAAAAGCATTATAAAAGATGATAACCTTGTTAGTAAGCTAGAAAGTAAGAAAACTACTCAAATAAAAAAACTGCCACAGAGCTGGCTCTAACTATTTTTAAAGCACATACCATGCTACTCCTCATACTTTAAAAGCCTGCTGATTAGTTTTACACTAAACCAGAATAAGAAAAATGACGTTTCATTCTGTAGAGGGAAGAAATGCAGTCAGGGAATATTAACGGATGTAAACCCACTACTTTTACAAAGGTAATACTGCAGATAAAATGATATGTATTGGAAACATCATTAGAAGAAATATCTAAGCTTTTGAGGCTACAACAGGTGTTTAATATCACAGCTGATTCATTAAAATAGAATATTTTCTGTGAGGAGAACTTGTTACTTTCCTTGTCTTTGATAAAAGTTGCTCTGAATTAGTTTAAAATACTTATTCCCATTAGTTTTGATCATATGGGCAAGGATTAAACTTTAAACTTCTAACATGATGCAATAAAACCCACTCTTAAAGACTCCAATACTTGCTCTTATAGCACCATACTTTTAATTGTGCATCAGCAATTTCATCTTCAAAACTTTGGACTGAAATTTTTTATTTCTGAAATCTGTCTCATAATGTTTTTCATTTATATTTGTTCCAATTTATTTATATACATTAAATTAAATAGCTAGAATTATTTACACATTTTCAAGAATGTGCAAATGGAGGGGGCCCTGCGTGTGGAGGGGGGTTGGACTAGACGACCTCTAGAGGTCCCTTCCAACCTTAAACATTCTGTGATTCTAATAATGCTACAGACAGACAAGATTGATTCTGGAAGATATTTAATTTTAATGCTTAGTAGTTCCATCATTTTAATTGTGGATTCAGTGTTTGTGTATATATACATGCTCTACTTCAGCAGCATATCTTGGTATTCTTTTAAAAAAATTCACACAGTTTTGACTGTAGATCTCAAACATCAGCGAGTATAGATTTCAGATGGTAAAAAAAAAACAAATCTGTATCACGATTAACCTGAATTAACCATTATCTGATAGTAAAAGACAAGTATCTTTTCAGCTTTCACACCCATGTGTGCTCTGTGGATCAAACCAACTCTCTGACTGAAAGAAAAACTATTCTTTGTGGATTTTTTTCCTTCCCACTCCCTTCAAGGAGGGAGGGAGGAATTAATATTTTATCATGAGATCTGACATAAGACAGGCATTAGGCTGTGGGAATTTGGATTCTGAATATGTATAATTACCCCTTTCTGTAACAAATCGCAGTTAGAGCAGATTGAGTGGTACATGAACCTATACAAGGCCACTGTACAACAAAATTGGCTACTTTCCAAGCTATTAGCACAGTTGATACTAAGCAACCTATGGTCAAATGCTTTAAAATCAGCACAGTCAAACAACTTCTTTCCTGCAATCCCAAAATCACCATCCACAGGGATCTTTCTTGTTGGCATTAACATTTAATACCTGTTCATGAGACCTACGCTGACACAGTACAAATATTCAAAGAAGGGAAAGAAGAATGACCAGTATCATTTCAAGGAATAAACATCGATAGCCACCAAAAACAATATACAACTATTTCTTGTATTAATAAATACTGTCACAAAAGGATTTTTTAGCACAGTCTTCTAGAAACTACCTAGACTGTCAGACAACACCAATTTCATTTCCTTTTACTTATAAATTTAATTTATAAAAGCAGCTTTTTAAACTTAACAGATTCTTGCAAATATTTTCAATTTATCACCTTATTACATTACAAGAGAAACTACTGCAAGGTCACTCATCCAAGAATCTAGGCTGTACCTTAAGCAGGGATAAATATATCTTGGAAAGCATTATAGTTGGATAAGGAAGGCATCATAAATTCCCAGATCATTCCGTAGTGCAAGCAAGCACTATGATGTCTGTCTACGTAACAAGCTAACTGGGAGCAGAAAGAATATTTTTACTTCTGTATATTGCAGTGGTGGGACTGGTACTAAAACACAGCATGCAATTTTGACTTGCATGTACTAGACGTAATGAAAAACTAAAAGGGTACAACCAAAATAGGAAACCTGCTGAGGAAACTTTGCCTTATGCAAATTAAAAATCTCC
The DNA here is from genome assembly GCA_034781795.1 of Crypturellus tataupa. Lineage (NCBI taxonomy): Eukaryota > Metazoa > Chordata > Aves > Tinamiformes > Tinamidae > Crypturellus > Crypturellus tataupa. The sequence continues at coordinate 1,813,513 of JAWLRI010000924.1, read as the reverse complement.
ACCCTTATTGTCTTACTGTTTTTTTTTTTCTTTCTTTCTTTCTCACAAAGTCTTCTATTATGACATTTTATAGGTAAAGATTAGATAAAGATTCGTCAATTTAGTAAAAGGAAGTTAATGGGACAGGAAATTTGAATAAAGACTCTACCTAGACAGAAAAAAAGATACAGAAATAATTAACTTTAAATTCTGGGACTATAAAGTCTTCCTTAACATTTTCAAGTCAAGACTGCACACCTTTCTTGTACATTTTTGCTTCAGTTATAAGCACGTTATTAACATTTCTGTACTAAATACGTAAAGAAAATTGACTGAAATTCCATGTCTATGATAAAAAGATAGAATAGATGAGCTAAGAGTCTCCCCCTCCTCACGTTTTAGAAGAAGGGAGTAAAATTGAAGGAAACTAATTCTCAAACCAATTCCTTAAACACAATTTGTTTATTCTCTGGTTAAATAGAAAGAAAAAAAGATTAGTTACGGGGGAAAAAAACAGGTAAATTGTTCATGAATCATATTCTGGAAATTTCATTCTCTTCTGAGATTCATATAATAGCATGCTCAATTATGGCAAATTTTCCTTTTCATTTCCATAAATACTGTATTTATATTAGAATAAGCCATATTTTGAAAAACATTCTAACAGTCCTTCTCCCTGCCATTTCTGTGTTTAACTGTACATATTCTAACTCAGCAGAGTCATGATATAATTATCAGTAGTTTTGAGAATTAATCATCAGGCAAGAAAATAAAATGAAAGTCGGCAAATACAGACCAAGATGCAGGCATTTAGTACTACAATCACAGTATTTATAAGCAATATCCTACTCCTAAGTTCTTAGTATCTTTGTTTTTCCCCTCTTCCCCTTACTTTAGACTTGTCTTGTAGGATTCTTATTTTTATTTTACATCCAGAAGAGAACATGGGGGACAGTTTTCCTTAAGTTATTGAAAGTAAAAATAAATTGTATAGCCTATATAATGAGTTATCCATAAGTTTAAAAAACAAAAAACAAAAAAAAAAAAAAATCAAGGGAGGAAAAAAAACCAAGTTTAGTAAACAAAACACAGTTCTGTCTATCATGTATGGGGGAAAAAAGGCAATGAAATTCATTTAAGAACTTTGGAAAAGATTTAAATAAATAAATAAATAAAATAAATAAATAAAAAGGAAAGATGGTCAATATATCTTCTCTCAACTCCAAATTCTCCAAACAAAGAATAAATAATTTTACTGATCATACAAAAGGAAAAACTAAAAGTCATAAAGAAGAGTTAAAAAAGTAAAATTTAGGGTCTGCAAAGTACACTGATCAAAAAGTTAGGGATATCAATATCAAAAATAGAGATATTTTCATTAGATCCAGCTGAGCAAACAAGTGCCACAGAGTATCACCTGAGACATAATGCAATATTATCATCATTAATACAAAACCTAAAAAATAAAGATTCTGCTGCTTTTTTTTTTCAGATCCCTACAGAACAACACAGGGAATGTAGTTTAAGAAACTTGGTCTCCGAGGGAAAGGCTACAGCCATAATTTGGTCCAAGTTGGTGGTCACATAAAAAAAGAATATGCATCTGTTCTTCATTAATAAATGACCAACTTTTTGTTGTCAAATAAAATAACTGAAAGTGGTGAAAAAAGGTCTTAAAGTCCAAAAAAGAAACTAACTGTAATTTTTATCTAATTGCTACATTTAACAACGATTACTGCTGCATTACATACTAAAATGAAGTTTATTAATTAAGTTTTCAGATTAGATTTTAAGCTAACATACAATAACCAAGTTGTTCATATACAGCTCTACTGATCTAGAATACCATTCTACTACAATAGAGCATATGCTTGAAAGTTACAGAAAATGGCAACTATTTGCATGCAGCAATATAAATCAGCATTTAATTTGCTCTTTTAGAATTTGTTCTTTTTTTTCCTAAAACTTATTTTGCACCAGTACTCTTGAGCTGATGCTTATTATATAATATATATGGAATATATATATAATATATATGGATTTGCAACACTGTACAAATGTTCAACATACTTTGTGAGAAGTCTGTTACTTTGGTGCCACCTGCACCTGAAGCATATAAAATTTATATACAAAAAAAAGCATATTGTTCTTTTAGCATATTATTCTTTTAGCATTCTTTAGCATATTCTCATTATGACTAGTTAGTATTTTTCCTTGAACAGTGGCGAACTTTGTACGGTATTCCAATGAGTGGTTCATTTTGTTATTGTTTTCATTTTTTTTGTTTGTTTGTTTTTCTTTTTTGTGGCCTTTGGTTGCTTGCTTGCTTCGGTTTGAAGTCAATGACATTGAAAAAAAAAAATTGAAATAAAGGCAGGACTAACAAGGAGTTAATAAAAATGCAGCATATTTTTATCTGCCCAGTGATACACTTGCTGGCAAATAAGATAAATATAGTCAGATATGTGAGATATTAAATAACAAGTAACAATGGTAAATTCTTTCCTTATGTAGATCATCAAAAAGAGGGAAGAGGAAGATCCATGTACAACTTGCCTTTGTATCATGCCACTTGAGAAAAATTTTCCATTTCCAATTAGATTTTGTTTCATTAATTCACTAGCATATCAAATAAATACAAAGAAAACAGCCCTAAGTTCAATCAAGTTGAGATTGTTTGATTTTCACACACAGAAGAAACTTGAGTTTTACTGTTTGATGAAGTAAGCTTAAATCTTACATATCTTTCACTGATGATAAACAGAAAAGGTTTACTATTATAAAAGGGCAACTCCAGTACATAGGCATTCATAATTAGAGGGAGGAGGAATAAAAGAAAACATAACAAACACATAAAGACATTTTATTACCCTGTCTCTCCATAATAATTCTGATGCTTTTTCTATCCTAACAGAAATACGCAGTAATCAAGCACTTCATGGTAATAGCAACACTGAAGTTCATGTCTAATAAATTCTATATTGTTTTTTGCATATGACAAAACAGAATAGATTTAAAAAAGTCACTTCCTAACTGAAGATTCAGATTCACAGCTAACATCAGAAGAATAAATTATCTTCCTTTATTTTAGATTCATCTAAATACTTTCAAAGTGAAAGAAAAGATAACCTCTAAGAGACCACTCCAAGAGATGCAATTAACAAAAGTCTTGTAGATATCACCTAGTTATGCTACATCAGAGGTGGTGGTGATGATAATTTTGTCTAAATATTTTCTAGTTAGTATTTGCCCCTCCAAGTAATAAGATTAACATCATCAGTTGTTGCTTACAAAAAAAAAAAAAAAAAAAAAAAAAACAAAGCCAGAGCAGTGTTTGGGTATTGCACATCAAGTGAATTAATTTGAGCAATGAAGGCAGTCAAGGTAGATAAACACGGTAAATTCACTCAGACAAAAAAGATAGTTTACACAAAGTTGCATGATCCTGCAGCATTCCTACTTTCATGGCAGAACGTCCCCTCTGACATTTGTACTGTGTAAATAGAGCTATAGTTATTTTTTGACTATAATTGCATATTAAATTACAGAGCCTTATAAAAAAATACATATATATATCTAAACGGCAGAATTGTTCAAATGAGAGAACACACAGCTCGAGAGCTTTTAATGTATTGCTGTAACACTGAAAGTAATTGATTTTTTAAACAGTCTCACTATTTGAAATAACTATTCAGTATATATTTGTGACAAAGCTCTTTCTAGAGAAGAGCAGACACTTCTTTTTATGGTGAGATTCAAATACAAGAATATTACTATTTCTGAACCAAAATATACCAATAAAATTTCCACTGTTGCTCTTATTGTTTTAAATCTGCAAGTGAATCACCTGAATTTTAAATTAGGTAAGATTAATACACAGACAAGATAATAAAATGCAGTGAAAGAACCAGACTGCTCCTGCAGTTTCCAGTATGGCAAAATGGAAGTACTGTCAGACTTACGATGCAGTAAAAACTTAGGTTCTAGCTCAAATTCACATGAATACAACAAGTTATTTTTCATACTCCACTAATAACTTTAAATTTAAAATGCAGAAAAGCATTTTATCTGAAGGTATAATACATGACAATTTTGCATGATTGCAAAATTTTGATGGAATTGTGAGCATAACTGAAGATGAAAAACATGTTGATCTCGAAAGCATTTTCCAGAGTACAATAAGATCTCCCATTCAGACACATGAAATTATCACGACCCTTCAAGAGTGTTTCTGCCTCCTTACTCTTCCCCCACCCCAGCACCTGCAGTAAATCACCAGTAAATCATCGTCTCAAAGTTAATGAGACCACTATTCTCTCACAGTGAGGAATCTCTCTTTCATTACAAATGAGTTCCTACAATCTTCTAAATAGGATGTTCAAGACTCTCTTTTTTGTTTCTTCTCTTCTGTCAAGGCAATTCCAATTTTTAGATATGCTGATTGCTATTACACACACTAAAGGGCAGAAGAAAAAAAAACATTTATCAAGAACAACAAAAGAATCCATTGGATAAATCACAGAGGGATCTAAAAAAAATGTCAAGTATTCAAAAATCACAAATAATGCTCTGAAAAACAGTGCATTTAGTTTAATTTTTAAAAATTGCATTCAATTGTCTTAATTTGACTGTGAGTCTTCAAGGAAAACTGAGTGACATGCTTGTTTTGTTCTCAGTAAACACACAAGCTAAAAATTCCCTCCTTCAGACAAAGGCTAAGATTTACAAGGTTATCCAGGTGCCAGAACTTAACTGCAAAGGTGTGTGATGTTTTGGTTATCTAAGATCATTCAGCACTTCCTTTCGTCATAGGAAAGGGAGAAAACAGCTCTCAGCTGAGACTGCTGCAATCCAGAAGGCACCAAAAGAAGCTCCCACATCACTGCTTTTCTTCAGTGTTCAAAATGATTAAAGAACAGCTTTTGAGGGCAACAGGTTAGCTCGTTGTTTCTCTTGACAATTTCTTTTAGAAATTCATTTTTACAGACAAAAATTATGTAAAACAATGTGACAACACTGTACTGTAAGGGTTTACAGATGAACATGAAGAAAAAAGGAAAGAAAAGAAGTATAGCTATAGCAACTGAAGACTTACAAGAACTGTTTGAGAATCAATGTAAAAGGTGCAGATGTCCCTTGATACTGGCCTTCCGCACTAGTGCCATACTGTTGGTCCTCTATCAACAAGATTATCACTCCCTGATAAGGTGATGGATTTGTAGTGATGACAAATACCCAGCTAATTTCCAGTGCCTAAGTTGGACTATGGCAAAGAAACTAAACTATTTTCTAGTGGTGAAACAAATAAGGTTTTAAAATACAGTTTCTCTTGCCAACCAATACCTTAATCACTATCACGTTCTGTTTCAAGTATTGATCATATATATCTATCAAGTACTAAACAAGTGTAAGTATATATGAACTCTTAGTATACTATATATTCATACAGTATGCAAACTTAAAAAACAGTATTTGTTAAAAATATGCAAATTCCTGCAAAAGCTGAAAAATTATTACGGAGTGTGGAAGTATGATTTATTTTCTGTGGATGGATAATTTATTATTATTTAAGAATTCACCCACATTTGCATGTAGCTTTTATTGATACAAGGTATATCATCCTGGAAGCTGCCATCTGAACTTCAAAGTGAACTGTAATAGAAATGACAACTGCAGCCTTTTTTTTTTTTTTTTTTTTTTTTTTTTTTTTTTTTTTAACTATGGGTATTATACCTTTATAAGTTTTTATAAATAGTTTTTAACTCTTCCACTCAAAATATGGGATTCCAATCAACAGTGCCATATAGGAAACCATACTCTTAAATTTTATGTGGCTTTTTAGTATTTGATATATTAATGTAGCTTTGTAGCAATCAAATTTCTCAGACATGGACTTGTAAATCGAAGTACACCTGTTATGTTCCTCTTACCCTTTTAGGTGGATTAAAGGCAGCACTGTCATGCCTATCCAAGCAATGTATCTTTGCTTAGGTCTGTAATTGGTAGAGCTGGCAGTTTAAAGACTGCCATGAACTCTCTCTTCTTATACTGCTACTCTGTTCCTCTAGAGCTCTTATTTTGTCATGTACATAAAACAACAATACTTTCATAGTACAAAAGTATTTTAAGAGATCACTCTGTTGTTTTAGAAGTCTAAAATACATCTACATGCTCAGAGCTTACACCATTTTTGATTTTTGAAAGGAAGAGATAAGAAAAGAAACACTAACAATACATTAAAAAAGGTTAAAATTATTATTATTAAAATTATTTACTCCTTCTTCCTCTTATGGAGAAAATGATAATAAATAGAAAGATAATACTGAGAGAAAAAATAATTCATGATTAAAACAACCTGTAAATGTTTTACCTCCTAAACTAAATTCTTTAATATTGTATTCATTTTCTGAATAACTTTTTTTTTTTTCAAAAATTTTGAATAAATTCTTCCATCTAAGAGGCTTATAGCCTCTGAAGTGGAAAAAATCCTAATACATAACATAACATGTATGCAAATCGCATCACTTACTTTGCAGCCCCAAAGGCAGCTGAGTAGCTATTATACAGGCTGCCCAGAGAGGTTGTGGAGTCTCCTTCTCTGGAGATCTTCAAGACCCGCTTGGACGCAGTCCTGTGCCACGTGCTCTAGGTGGTCCTGCATGTGCAGGGGGGTTGGGCTAGATGACCTCTAGAGGCCCCTTCCAGCCTTAATGATTCTGTGATTCTATGCTAATGGGAATAAAATCGAAATCTTACCTGAGATAACTCATTACTATCCACAAGTCCATTGTTGTCAGAATCAAAATAATTAAACATGTGGTCCACAAGAAGTTTCCTTAAGGACATTTTCTCTTCAATGTTTTTATCTTTTGACTGTGCAACATATCTCCGGTTTTGTAGATCCAGTAACATATTTTTTACTTCATTATATTCAGTAGGTTTACATTTATCACCTGAAAAATAAATAAAATATACAATATAAGTTTATTCTGGATTTGATTTAAAAAAATAGCAGAGCTAATAAGAGTGCTTCTTACAATCTTTAACATTAACAGAGTTACTTTATGAGGCAAGGAATTTGCTCTGTAAACATTTGATCAAAATAATTTCCTTATCTGCTCTTCACTACAGGCCAGAAAATATTGTACTTCTAGGTACTTTGTGCTAAGAAAGTTTTCTGTCTACAGAAACTAAAGGAAATTTTTAAATAATTTCTAAGTCTACTCTTTTCTCATTTTCGATCACTCTGGAATATTTTATCTGAAGATTCTTAAACATGTTACACTTGATGAAGCAAGTATATATTTCTATCTCTCTTTTTGGCATACAACATAAACGCTACCTCATACAAAGTCTTTCTAAGATTTTCTTAATATGAGTGAATGGCCATTATTTTATGTAAAACTAAAAAGCAGTAATAGCAAATTATTTTTTTCTTGTTCTATAATCCCAGTATTTTTATCTAGGGAATGAACAGTCTACTACATACAGTTCACTGCACATAGCTTCTCTACTACGACTTATTTTACAAGTTTCATCTTCTAGGAATTTCTGCAAGCAAGAAAATCAAAAGGATAAAGAAAGCAAAAAAAAAGTGAAATAGCAACAGTCTTATGCTTTTCTGGATAAAAATTTAAAAAGTAGAAACACATGATAATTTTTTTTTTTTTTTTTTCCTTTCCTGCAACTGTGTTTTAGTTACCTAGGAAACAGCTGAAGTTAGATTCTGAGCGCTATTGTCCTCCTGGACAACTTTAAATAGATAATCCCCACCATACAGGAAAAAAACGCTTATATCTGACAATTTAAGTCTTAATTTGAAGAGAAAAAGAGATATTTGAAAAACTAATTACTTAAGGAAACTTAGCAAATGAATAAATATTGCACTAGCACTGGTTTTAGCGCTTGCAGGAAAAAATGAAAGATTGAACTAGGACAATATTTTCAGGAGATAGCTCCTTCAATCCAAATCTCTGATACTTTCATCTCATTTTGGGTGGAAATACTGTAGTATGTAGAGAACAAAAGAAATATAGTCTGATTAAAGCAAACAAAAACCTCACTGATTTAATATGCAATATAATCCTTTAACTCTTCAATGCCTTAGTAGCTTCACCAAAACAAAAATAATTCTTGCCTCAAAGTGTCATCAAGAACCATTAATACTCAGTCATGAGTATTGTCATGAGACTCTTTATTGTCGTGAGACTCTTTATCCCCACAAACACACTATCGAGCTAAGTTCCACTTTTTACATTATAAATGTTTTCCCCAAAGTCATCTTATTCAAATTTAAAGAAACATCAGCCTTTCCAAAAATGACAACCAGTCGTTAATGGGCCCGTTGTGTAGTATTCCAAAATGGATGTAAATATAAATCAGATTTTCAAAAAATTGAGTATATCTCATAATCAGCATAACTACTGTCTTCTGCGTGCACTCTCAGCATAATCAGTGCATATTCAGAAAAATCTAGAAGAAAAAATATTTAACTATAAAATTTATAGTGTTACTTCACATAGAAAAACTGAGCAATTAATTCAAAGTAACTTACATCTATACACATACACACACAGCACAAAAAGGATGGTGGAGTCAAAGAGTGTGATCTCAATTCAATTTCAAACATAACAAAAATGGAAACTTGCAAGTTTTCATCAGTTATCTTTCTAGATCCAGTGAGTATAGAAGAAACATGAAAACTTGTAATCTTATTCTTAGTCCTAACAGATAAAGAAACATTTTAAGTCACCAAAATTGCTTAGGCTTATCTGAAAGAAACTTCAAGTTCAGGTAGCATTTAACAATGTCTTTTTTTTCCAATATCAAATTCACATTTTCCACATCAAGAGCTCAACAGCTTTGACCCTAGTTCCCTCCATCCCCTGCAGTCCCTATCCTTCTCATCGCTGAAGGTCTGTGCCTGCATTTAAACAGATGCAGTTTCATTTGTACATTGGTCTGAGTTGTGATCTACAGTCCAGGAATTGGGGAAGGGAGCGTGGGAGAGCAAAAGCAAACTCAGTATTTTTTCAATACAAAATTCTTGGATGTACAAAGATTAACAACAATACTTTGCTGCAACTGTATTTTAAATAAAATTTAAATAAAATTAATAAAAGATGTCAAATTTTACATCATTTTGGAAAGCCTGTAAATCCTGACCCTGTAGTTCAGCATCAGGTATTTCTTGCTCTTAAAGTTTTGGCATTTCTTGTAGTTAATTGGTACAACGCAGTAGCAAACTGTACTTTCTAATAACTTATATCTAAATCAAATCTGTATATTTCAGAATTTTTGCCCGAAAATTAGCTATTACAGAGTTAAAACAGTAATGCTTTAATTCTTTTGTGGAAATCCCTACAAGTTAGTACAGGATTTGTTAAGACCTTTTAACCTATTGTTGCGCATTTACTTTAAATATAAGTATACAATTCCCACATATATTTAAGGCTCGACTACCCAGAGACAGCCATACAAAATGGAATTTTAAAGTTATATTTTTTGTTTTCCCTATGCAAACACTTTTAAGTGACTACCATAGCTTGTAAGAAACAGAACTGAAGTTTTCAAACTGAAGATTTTCAAATCTTTTTTCATTGTGCAAATAATGAACAATGTTTTCTGTTCTTCAAATAGTACATGTAAGAATATTTTCTCCTGACCCATCACCACAGCCCTAACAGGCTAAATCATACTGATCTTGCAAAACTAAGTGATAAGATGGAAGTCATAATTTTCTCTTTACTACAGAAGCCTCCATGAATCTGATGTCTTATCAACAGATATATACAAATACTCTTCAGTGCAAAAACAAGACATCCCTTTTAGGCTATAATATTATTAGAAACTAAACTGTATTTGTTTGTTGATTACTTCAACAAATAAACTGAAATAGCCTGGAGATAAAAAATATAGAATAAATAATAAAGGCATTTATATTTGAATTAGATGCTTTAACCAAAAGTCAGTATTGGGTATGAGTGAGTACTTTTACTTGTTAACATATTGTGGTTAATATATCACAGATCTCTCAATAGAGGAAAAGAGTTTATACAAACTTTCACCTTAAAATGATATTTGAAGGCTAAACCAGGTTGAAAGTAATGATCCAATCTAATTATCATCTGACACAGCTGAGAATGTTGAATGCATTGGTTGGTTGTACTACATATGTCAACATCACAAATATCACAAGCCAATTAATACAAATTAATACATAAATATCACAAGCCAAATTTGGCAAAGGCAAAACTCAAGTCTGACCCTCCTTTCACATAAATAATAAATCCACACGGATTTCCACAAGTGATACTACTTCTCAGTATCTATTGAATTCTTGCGGTTTACATCTGGACATTCTACCATAAAATGAAAAGATGAAAATGTGAAGATTTAATATGTGCCTGGTTTTAACATATAAAAATACTTCAGATGTTTTAGTGTGCTTTTCCCAATGGGTACAGAAGTGATTTCTTCTTCAAAATTCTACCAAATTCCTTGAATTTGGTTTAGGCTTTCAGTTTGATTTTTCTATTTTTCTCTCATTGCAAAAATAACTTCAATTTCACCTGAACAATTTCTTATGCAACATTAACAGGAAGACAATCTGGACTTCCATATTAAAGAAAATCTGAGAGAGAAAAGGAGAGATAAAAATGAAATGTCCCAAAGGTGGACATGAAATGAATGCTAGGATAAGAGTCTAATATTGTGTTTTACTTTCCCCTCTAGTAGAGTTAACCCAACCATCACTGATAGACTTCCTCCCACAGGGTCCAGACAACTTTTAACTTGCAATATTTATTACAGTGATGCTATGAAAGCTCTAAAATGTTACAGTTTTACATTTGTAAAGAAATAAATAATGAAAGATTAAAAAACATTCTTAATACAGAGGGAAAATATTTATGGCATGTATGCTTAGCCACAACTCTATGGAGAATTTTGTCTTGGATATAGAAGGTTGTCATCTTATTTTTTAAAAAAAATAATAGTGAAAGAAAAGGAACATGACAGCTAAAACCACAATCTTTTCCCTAAGTGCTTCCCAAAATGCAGAGTACTTAGAGACTTATTAAGGTGAGGCTTCCAGACTGGGTTAAGGCTAACTAAAAGAGCACTACAGTTAACAGGACCAGGTGCACTATTCAGGTTCTATTTCTGCTCAGTTCCATATTTCCACCAGTTCCTGTGCTCCAACCTTAGCTCAATTAGCTTTTAGTGCTAAAGTAATGATAAAGTTACTACACTCTTGTAGGCCAAGGGAATGTGTTTATACACCCACACATACAGAGTTAAAAATGTGCCAAATATTACTTCAACAATCTAGTGGCCTAATTTATCTAATTAATTCAGAAAAGCCTCAATAACATATGCAAAATACAAACTTACTATTAAAATAATAATAAAAAGCTTCCTAATTTCCTCTTTGGTGTGACATCTACATCCTTCCAGTTTTCCTCTGGGTCCTATGGCTTCACTCTGCTGCAGTTGCAGTTGGTGAGTTGTTCTTCCCAAGTCTTTCAGTCTCCTTGAGACTATTTTTAGGTATTTCCCTATCAAGGCCTACTTCCATCTCAAGTTTGAAAAACGGACAAATCTTCGACCAGTCTCAAACAACATAAAAGTGCCACTGTCTGTGAAACCAGGTTTCTCAGAGCTTTAACATGCATGGTATTAAAGGGACTTAAGATAAAACTACCTAAACAACAGTCATTTGACCACTAGGCAATATTAAAACAAGTACAATGAGTTTAGGACAAGGTGAGCTGAGAAGTCCTGAGACTCTGCACTACAATGTCAATTTTATTTATTTATTTAATGAAATTAAAGTAAAAGCTAGAGTGATTCAGAGAAATCTAAACTACAGTAAATCCACATAATGCAATTTGAGTTTAGATGAGCGAGATAAAGTAATGTATGATTGTCCCAAGTTGAACACCATAGTTTGCTATCTTTTCTCCACTTTCTCTATTCTTTAAACAGAGACACAGGGAAAAATGCTGGTTTGGCAAGAGAAGTAGAAATGTTTATAAACTTAAGCTCATGTAAAGAGCAACCACTTTGCCATTGAATCCACAATTGAGAGTGACCTAACCATACTGCTCTAGCACCAGCCTAAGCATGTGATTAAGCTGTTACATCCTACCAGTTTTGTGTATCAGTAACTTCAGTGTTTCTCTAGTGATTTTTATGACAGTTCTTATATCTACATATTAAAAAAAGTAAAAAGTATATATAATTCTGTAAAACACCAAGTAGATGCGGAGATCAAACATGTAACAACTGAAAGCACCCTAAGTTTTTCAGCTCTAGCTTGATACCATTTCATTCAAAAAGGAGTCAATAGCTGGAAAGTTATGACTGAAAATTGCTTGAATACTAGTGTCATATAACACTAACTCAGATGCTTTAATCTACCAAAAAACTGAGGATGTAAGTTTTCATGAGAATTATAGAATGTTGTTGTTTCTCCACCTTAACTTTGCTTCTCAGTACCCACAGGGTTTTTTGGGGTTGTTTTTATTCTTACTGTAGCAATGCCCCTTTGAAATTAGAAATATATCACTGCCAGTTTACTGTCTTAACCTGGCTAAGTAACAATTTGTTCTAGGAATATCTAAAGGGTTTTGTGAAGCTTTCACGATATCAGATTGACACACATTCCTGTAGTGGAACTGATCTCATTTTAATCTGTGGCCATTTCCAGTCAAGATAATTATAATCATAGGCATACATTTAACAGAGTAGTATGTGATCATATAAGTGCATAGACTGAGCTACTCTCATTTTACAGAACTCTTTTTTTTTTTTTTGCTTTTTTTCTGGAAAAAGCCTCTGAGTAGATGAGTTTCTATGGCATAAAAAGCATACTGCAAGTTCCGACACACTGAACTGAATAGTGCTTTTTATGAAACTGTGTTTTCTCTGCAATGAATATTTATTAAGAGATTGTGTGATATTGCTTAACAACTCCAATTCCACCAAAAATACTATTCCATAAGATATGCCTATACTCCTGAAAAGTTACTATGCTTTATTCATCAAGTTGTTTGTATAGTACATGATTTTCAATTTAAATACACAGAGAAAAGTATTAAAAAGGGGTACTTGGCAATATTTGGTCTTGATGTGCTTCATTTGACTCACTAAAATGAAATATATGATCCTATTTCAAGACAAGTTTTGAAGAGATAGAAATATTTTTATTCCTCCTTTGAGACCTAGAAATACCTGGTTAAAGCCTTCAAATGACAAGATATTCACATCAAAAGAAAACATGATAAAATTACGTAATGAATTATTAGAAATCTAACTTACCTCCTTATGCAAGTTAATCACTTATTTTGTATGCCATGTATTACTGAATAATTCTTTTCTTTATACAAATATATATACACATATTTACATGCCAGAATTGAAATTTTAGATTTAATAAAATTTTGAATTATTACTTAACCAGGTGACATTGTTAGGTATATGAATTCTTTGACTTTGCTATATGACCTCATTAAATTATATGAATTCTATAAGCAGGAATAGCTACATCCCAGGCCAAGAGTATTCATCACTGACAGCAACTGATAAAGATCCTGGCCAGAAATATCTCCATCATAAACTTGAATATATAAATTTATTCAAAAAACTAATTCTGTACATTATGTTGGTATGAAAATTTTCCTTAAGAGATGCAAACCAATTCTATGTGAAGATAAAAAAAAAAAAGTACGAAAACACATTCTTACATTACTTTTCTGCATTTTAAGTATTTATGTCCTCGCTTCTCTCGATTAAAGTATTATAAAGGGATTTGTTCTGTTTTGGTTTTTAACTGTCCTAATTCTATTTTTAAATTGTTATAATCTTCCTGTTTTTTTGTCTGTTGGATAGTGTTTTGTCACTACTTTAGTACAGCTGCCTTCTTACCCCAGTTATTCCTAACAGTAACTTACAATGACTTCAGGCATATGATTATGGCTATAAAAAGAGTAGTATATACCTGCTAACTAATAACCAAAATTGACTATTAAGATGGTCAAAATAAAAAGTTATATGCAGACCATCTTTTATAATATAACCTTTCATCTACAGCAAAAAGAATATTTTAATATGCAATTTCCACATGGATTTAATTTTATTACTTATTATTGATGTATACATCACAGTTAATTTTCAAAGTAAACATAAATGAAACAACAATTTAGAAAGCTAGCACACCCTTTTATATCAAATAGCCTCTGATTTCAGATGAAGTAAACACAGTAGAGTAAAAATATATGAAGAATCAAGCATACCAGATGACAACACCTAACTCAAAAGCCATTTATGAATTCAAGTGGAATATAATAACTATATATTTTAGATTTTTAAAAACTTTCCCAAGCTCTAGATTATTTCCTGTCAATGAAGAGAGAACCGTTTTAGTAATTTTTGGTTTATTATTTTTAACTAAGTAATTTTTCTCTTTAGTAATATTAAAGCTTACTTACATTTAAATTATCGAGTTAATTATGTTCCATGGGATCATTTTAAATATCATTTCAGGATAAAGTCGTCAAATACAGTTGATTGAATACAGTGCTGAGAGAAAATAGAAATCTGTCTTAACTGAATATAACTACTTTATAGGTATTCAAAAATGGTGTTGGGGGGAGGGGGAAAACACAACTTCTTGCAATTTAGTAAGGTAGAATCATCCATAATCCTGAAAATGTTTGGGGTCATGCATTTTTTCAATAATTACAAGTTTGCTACCTGGTATATACTTTAAGAAGCTAATTAGTAAAGCATGTACTGACTCCTATTAAGCTTGAAGACTTATAAATCTAGTAACCATATGCAGACATAACTGATTTTAAAGACTGAAGTCTTTAGCAAATAATTTTTTTTTCCTGAAGTGTATGCCACTGTGTGAAGAAATTGCACTTTTATTTTACTGATTTGTAAATTTCAGGAGGTTTCACCTAAATTTGCGTTTGGACCTTGACTGCAGAGGGAGGAAAATGATAAAAGGAAGGAAAGAACTTTGCATTGCTGTATGTTTTTCCAAGACTATTTTCAAGTTGTGTGATTTTTCATAGCTTTCTAGCACTAATGGGTCACCAGAGCCTAGTCTGCCATCAAACTCAGTGGCTGAATTCTATCATTTACTAACAGGGTTTGCTTTTGACAACATTCATGCAGTAAAGGCAAGAAGTCTTTATCTTTTTATTATTACTACTGTTTGTATCTTTAGAAAGCAGGGGGATTGAAGTACTGCACAGACTGGCAAGATTAAATTTCCCCATGAGTAAGATCCAGTCCTTTAGTCTGTGTCATCTCTTCAAGACCTCCTGAGAAGGGGGAGGAAAAAAAAAAAAAAAAAAAAAAGATTTCCTACTTTTCATCCAAGTTAAATATAAGGCAGTCTACCCCAGACAAAAAGTTACTCAAAAATAATCTTCAGGAAACTTGATTTTTTTTCATGCTTCTATTTTCCTTCAGAAAGTCCTTCTGACTTTAAGAATAGTCTTAATCATGATGAGGAGTTATGTTGAAGTACTTATTTGCCTAGCCTGATACTCAGTTTTTCAATTAAATCCTCAGTTTAAAAGTGTAAAGTCTGCAGTACTGTTTTAACCACCTTAAATTTCTTTGGATATCTTTAGGATACAGTGTGTTCTGAGAGACGACAGAGAGTGAGGTGCCCCCCAACTTCGCATGTTCCAGGTAGTACAGGAATGATGGTGATAAAGGAAAGGACACTGTGCTCCAATGGCCTTAATTCTAATGTAAGTAAATTAATGCACGTGCCAGAGATAACAGAGTGAGTGCCTGTGCTCCTGGTGATAAAGCTATCTCACCCTGAAGAGGGTGGACAGAGCCTTCCTGTCCTTGGATCAGTGCCCAGGCTTCAGAGATGTCCCTGAGGCACCTTGGCAGACTCAGTCTCAGATATTAAACAAGTCTCAGTCTCACAGTGATGCCCTCCTGTGTAATCTATTCCTTTTCCTTGATTTTTGGTTCATTGAGTGGGACCTTGAAGGACACAGAGCTTCTGAGGTTACCAAGAAGTGGGAAAAAAAAAAAAAAAAAAAAAAAAAAAAGGAGGTGGACAGGAAAATCTATTTCAGAAGATATTTAAGAAAAGATCTGAGTGTAGAGAGTTAGAAAATGGAGATCACTCTTCCATGTCATGTCCTTCAGAAGAGCAGATAGTGACAACCATGGTATAAGCAAGGGCATGGCTGTTACCTAAGGCATCTCAGCCTTTTTTCAGCTCAGGTCCATCTCTTTGGGTTCACAGTGGGAGCACTGCAGTTAGGAGAAACTATGCTGAGCCTCTCTCAGGTGCTGAGAGCTGCTATTCTGGTTGTGAGCTGACAAACTGATCTATAGCTTGCTCGGTATGATCCTGCAGGTTTCCAACTCCTGACAGTTCTAAAGAATTCAAGAGAAAAAGTGAACAATCCTCAACAAAATATATCTACACATCTGCATGCGGCAGGTCTGCTACAACCTACAGCCCAAGCAATTCACGATCTGTGAAGGCCACAAATAAACTATAAAATCACTTCTTGCGTTCCTTCCTAAATAACCAATTGTGAAAAATGAAAATCATAAGGGTAAGAAAATGTAGAGAATGTTGAACTAGGGATGGTTAGTAGCTCTGATTCAAAGTACAGATTACTTCCAGTGAGTAATTTAAACCATGCTAAATCATGCTCAGAATAGAGAATGAAGGATGTGAGGGAAACTCATTGACTTTTGTATCTACAAAATGCCACCAGTAGATACACTTGAGGCTCAAACACTTACCATTCACATTTATTTGTGACCTCTAAGATTGGAGCATATACATGCAGTATTCTTTAAAAAAGTTTATATTTAAAAATCCATATGTAGGTATACTAAATGCAAATGAATGTATCATTCCTTGTTACAATGTTTCTTACTGAAGGCATCTGAATTCTTCTCTGTGAATAGACCATACAATGAGAATCTCAGGAAAAAAAAAAAAAAAAAGAAGAAGAAGAATCAGAAACTTTTCACACCAGAAAATCCTCCAAGTGAATGTATGAATGGGTAGTTCTTTGAACCTTCTCACAATTTTTGTCATCAACATATGGGCATGTTGTAGTAGTCTATACTTTCCTATCAAATCTAGTTCCCATCAGAGATGAACAGTGACTTTTATGACAAAATATGATTTTCATATTAGCATATTGTCAGATGTGAAAAGAACTGTTTTGTCAGAAAAAAAGTATATAGTCAGCAACAAGAACTGTTTGCTTAAATAGCAGCTTTCAAACAAAATACAGTTTCTTCTATTGTCCCTTTTTCATTTCACTACAATCAGGTCCAATTTATTTAGATTAACAATATCTGCTCAATGCTAACAAAATTTTCTGTGCTCGACAAATATAAATGTCTTTTTTGAAGAACTTATACCCTACAGGCAAATCACAGAATATGATTGCAGTTATCTTCCCCTTGCCCCATTCTACTTCTTTACAACTAAATATTCCTACCAATTGTGCAATAAGTCAAACTCACCATGATGGAATTAATCATGTGAAATGTAAATGAGACCATACAATAACACATTAGCGCTGAATTGCTCAACTATCATATTTTGCTTCTCAATTACTGAATTAATTAGCACGCAGAGGTGCTCATCAGTATACTTGGAGCACTTGCTCATTGCAATTGTTCTAGATCAACGTTCACTCTCCTTTTCCTCCTCCTTTCCTCACCCCAAAAGAATGGTGCTAAAAAGCTTGATGTGCTTTCCCCATGGATGTAATGCTTCTATCAAACAGATGGGTGGATTTCCTCAATCTTTCTAATAAAAAATAATGGAAATTAAAAAAGGATTTATTGTCTGATGACAGATGGCTGAAGGATTTTGTGGAAGTGTGACTTATGTAAATTACAGTAAGAGCAAATTCAACCTTTTGCAGTGGACAAAAGGTTAGCCCTGCACTAAATCAAGAGCATTCTGCTCAATTTTATGTTAAAACGGGAAGAAAACAGTTTTGTTTTTGTCAGATATGAGCATGCTAACACTCAAACCATCTCCTGGTCATCATACATAGCACATTTCTGAGGACAAACTCAGTAAAAACTGTGATAATATATCTTCTGCTCAGCTTTAAATAACAACCATCTATAAAGGTACTTTGCTATAGGCCCCTCAATGCCCACTTACAGATCGACTGTTTTGTGTTCCTTACAAGCAAGGTAAAAGTGGAAAAAAGACAGAAGGGAAAACACAAACAGTAGTTCTATCCCTCCCCTCAAGGTTATCACATTCCCCAAAATATGAACTCATCTTAGTAAATATCCTACTGAATCAGTTGTCATTCACAGATGTAAGAAAATCTGGTTTGGTATCTGCCGACAGTGAAGAGTCTTTCCCTCCTTTCTCTCGGCTATTCGGGTTATCAGCAGATGGATATCAGATATCAGTTAATATAGATTAACTAAACATTTTTAAGCCATCCCCTATAATTAATTTTAATTGTTAAAAAATTGCTGAAAAAAATTAAACCAAGAAACTATTTTCATTGAAGTTCATACAATCAGAGCTAGAGTATAGTGACATATTTCAAAAAACAGAAATGCAACATTATTTATGGGGAAAAATGAAAAAATCATTTTGTACTGAATCCTCAACAAAATAACTCAATATACATTTCCACAGACACAGCAATATCCTTTGGACAGTTTTCAGTGCTTCCAGACCTGATTTTTTTTTCCTCATTCATCATCATCTATTTTATATTCTTCCCATTAGGTAAGTAATGTCTCTCCTCCTCCTTTGATCTTTCTTGTACCAAATAAGCAGGGTCTACAGTGTTTACTTTATAGAATATTTTACACTGTCTGAGAGGAAACTGTGTTTCAAAACAGAGAAGGATGTCAAAGTTCTTTTAGTTCAATGAAAACTTAGAAATGGGTATCAAGAAAATAGATTCTTCATAAGTCAAACCTTATCCTTAAATTCAGGATGAGAGTAGATGGATTAGCTCAAAAACACACATGGATGGAAAATTTAGTATTCTGTATTCTGGTACTTCAGATTAACAAGCATCTGGAAAAAAGAAACACACTCACTGCAGCCTCTGTCCCTCCCTCTAACCCAGAGGATCCTTGCATTTTCTTTCTGCAGTGCTAGTCCCTATCTAGCCTGGTCACAGTTGTTTCTCATGGAAGCAGTCTCATCAGTTCCCTACCCCCCACCCCCAAGAAAATTCCTCCAAGTAGAATTCCAGTTTAAAACCTCTGGAATTAGGGAGGACAAATGAAGATGATTTGCTCTCTACACCTGCCCAGATGGATATCAGATAGAGAAATCAAATGATGGCCTCATTGCAGACATTTGCATGTTCGAATTGCTATTTTAATCCATTTCTTTTAACTGTATAGAGAAAGTTAAATAGCAGCCCCACCAAAAAAAAAAAAAAAAAAAAAAAAAAAAAAAATTTTTTAAAAACCAAAACAAAACAAAACCCTTCACAACTACAAGACAAACTCATTGGACTGCAGAAAGAACTAAAGTCTCATCAAAAGGTCATCACACAGTTTGGTAATAGCATGACTTAACTCTTCACAAAGAATTGAGAGTTTGCCAAAATAAGGTAATCTCTAAGACAACCGAGTTGTACCAGCAAGTTCAAAACCCAACCAGAAGAATGACTAAGATAGATGGAGAGTAATCAGAGAACACAAAGCTTGCCATAGGAGCTCACTGGGCTGAATGTCACAGGTTTGAATAATATCTAATACCAGGAAAAAAAAAAAAAAAAAGAGAGCAGCAACCCACTAAATCACTTCGGCCAAGTTAAAACACTTCAGAACAGAAAAAAATAAAAAATAAAAACAGTAAAAAAAAAAAGAATAATAATAAGAAAGTTTTATTGAGCGAGAACAGGAGATGCTGAAGCAGAGCATAAGCAAAGCACCAGCCAGTAGATAAGCCAAGCTGAACTCAGGAGTGCAGGGCAGCAGCGATAACAGAGGGAGGTGCACACTACAGATGCGTTACTGTGTGCGCACCTCCAAGCACAACAAGGTCACTGCTAACCTCCTCTTGCTCCCCTCGATAAGCACCAGTCTATGACACAGTGGCATACACAAACATGATAAAGGATGGTATTTTTGATGGTAAGATAACAGCTAACCTGCATTCTCTTTGGTAACCTGATCACACATACAGATTAATCATAGACTCCTTATTACCAAGAAGGGCCTCATAGTCCTAACTTCAAGCTTATTTTTACCCACTGGTATTTACTTAATACTTTGTCACCTGTTGAAAGGGGTAAGAAATCACTCTCTTCAGAATTGAGGACTATTAAACTAAAAAATGCTACCAGAGAATCGCAGATTGTCATCTGGTAAACTTTTACTCAACCACAAAAAGTATGTTTGCATGCTAGAAACTAACAGATAAGGTAAGAGAAAAAGTCGGATGTGATCCTCAGTTGGGAACTGTTATCTTTTTCTCAAAAATGTATCTTCTGCTCTGGAGAATTGCATGTTGCAGAGATGACTGAGCCTTAGTGAAGGAGCAAAGTAATGCATCTACTACGCCCTGGCAAAAGCCACACTGGTAGCTGCATGGCTGCATACAGCTTTGAAATCTGACCAACTCTATATTCCTAGTTAAGTAATTTATCTAGTTTAGATTCGGTATTGTCTTACTTTTGTATTGCGTTACTTATATTTTCTGGGAAGAAATTAAGGAAAATGAAGAAACCCTCTTCAAAAGCTTATTTAATCCACCAACTGAAAACTTCAGGATCAACAATAAGAAAACGGGGACAAACTCTGTAATTTATGATTTGGAAAAGTGAAAGCAATAATAAGGAAAAACTAGCAGATGGAAAGGATATCTTTAAGCTTTCAGGAAAAAATACCCAGGTACTTATGCCATACTGTGGTATCCAAACTGCTTATAAATTTATTACTACAAGATGTTCTTCCTTTACAGAGCTGGCAGTACCAGTATCCTCCTTTTTGCTTTTTTCCCTTACAGCAGAAGTGAGCAAGTAGCTCAGGGCTGGCAGCCGGCGCTCCCGGGCCTTAGGCGCCCAAGAGCTTCACTGTTCCAGAAGAATGAGGTTCTTACGGAGGCCACGGTCACAGCACAGGAGAGATGGTCTCTCATACTTGGATGAATCCTGTGAATGTTTTTGATGATTAGACCAGAGACCTTGAATTCCAATCAGTATTCAGGCAGGGAGCTGGTGTAGCAAGCACAGCATAGCAGGGAAGTGGCTATGCTCTGACTTCTGTTATTAACCAGGCTATTGAATTATAAACAGGGAGAAGGATTTCTCAGAGCTAAGATTATATCTGTGCACTATTATCAATACTTGACTTCAAGTTTTGAAGACTGTAGAGCCACATATTACAAGATACCTCATCTTCTAGCTAGCTCCAGGTGGATTTTTTTTTTCGTTTTGATTTTAAGCAGACATAACTACTTGAATAGTAGTATCACTGAGGATTTCAAAAGTGCCCTGAAGTCCTAATAACTCAAGGAAAGAAATTATGTGATGAACAAAGATATTACAGAACTGGGTGATTCTATAAAGCCTTTTTTTTCTCCCCTAGACTTCAGACTTTTGTCTTATTGTGCAGTTTCAGCTTCCTGTTTGTCCTCCAAGAGCCAAAATCTTTTAGGCACAAAGTTGGAAGAATATATGGATACAACTATATGCTGCATATTGGTGTCATTTAGGGTATATGAATCAAAGTGGCATTACCAGTGTATTCTTGACCATTTAAACTGAGTTTTTGTTAGCCAAGATGGTAATTCAGACTTGAATATAACAAAAGGAGCAAGATGCTTAGAGAACTAGAGCAAAGAGTCTACTAATCCAAACGTACGTTACATATATTAATCCATGGCAGCAAGAAACACATTCAACAGGAATCAAATGTTAGAAATTTAAATGAGAAATATCTTATGAAGAACACACAAAGCCAATTTTCTTGCTTAGGATAGTATATAACAAGTCTAAAAACAACACTAATAAAATTATATGGTGCAAATAGAGTTACAAGTTCCCAGTTATAAATGTCTCATACACCAAATAAGCAGGAATACATTTGGCTACTGCAAAACCAGGAGAACTTAACAGCAGATCTGTTACAGTAAGAACCATCTTGTTGTTATATAGTTAACATCTGTGCTTCCTAAATGGTAAAGTAAATGATCATAATGGTTATTGCCCTATATTCACATGTTTCTATATGCATACGCAGGGCAATATACTCACTAACCAAACAAGAAAAAAAAGCCAACTTGTCTTCCCTCCCACATCTTCCCCACCACCCCATCATGCACACGCGACTTCTATCTTCCATCTCCCTTCACAAAATGCATATTTATATGTACAGCTGTACATGGACCCCAAGGAAATTCAAATCCGTTTGTCCCTTTTAAGTAGTGTTAATGTTTCCTCAAGTCTAAAACAGCCAGAATGCAACTGACATTAGGTATTTGTTCTGTATATCAAATCCATGTGTGCTGACACCACATCTAAGGAAGAAAAGTGATTTTTGTATTAGCTGTCTGTTAGTATACACACTTTTTTAAAAAGTTTGACTGAAATAAAACGTTTAACAAAAACAGCATTGCCCTAAGTGCAGGTAGGGCTTGCCGGGCATATAACCGCTACATAGACCTACAATAGTTATTATCTCCTCATAGTGAAAATTTAGATTGGTAAAATAGTGGAAACATTAAAACTAGAGGTAATTAGCTCAGCTGGAAATGCATTCTGAGGAGATTTGCATGGGAAGTGGTATGAGAAAGAGAAATCTGTTCCCAAACAGAGTACACAACACACAAGAAAACATCAGCAGTTTGCTGAAATTCCTTTACTTGTTTTCATACATTGTTTATAATTTAATAAAATAATTTGACATCATTCTGTAACTTACAGGGTCAACCTAATTGCAAATATGTTTTGCTCTGGATATATGTATTTGCTCTGTATTTTGCTCTGTATTAAATATTTTTATTGATTCTCTTAAGTTTCTTCTGCATTGAATTCATTTATTTTAAAAATCTTAGAAAAAAAATCTGACACTACAGAAAAGAAAAATATATGGGGAGACACTGGAATCCTCTCTCACCTGCACTCTCCATTTGTTTCTAATGAAGATATCCACATGATCATGAACGTGCAGAATTTCAGTGTTTTTAATTCTGCAGAAAATAAGTCTAGTGAGGCGAAGGCTCTATTCTCCCCCTTCTTATCTTTCTGTGTCAGATTTTTCACCTTTCATATTAAATGAATAGAAATAACATACCCTAAACTGACTGAACAATCAGGTTATAAATTTTACAAATAATGCCCAGCATCAAGTAGAGATTGCACAAAGTATGATTACACATATGGTCTCTCACAGTGTCCTGTTAATTATGAATACATCTTTCTTCTGGAAAATGTATTTGTGAAGATTCAGATAAAAGATTATTTTCTGTCATTTTACTAATCTAAAAGAGCCATACACTAGGAAACATGAAACAGTCCTCTCAAGAAACAAGAAAAAACACACATATTCACTGAATTCCAAGGAGAATAGAAGTCCTTATGTCTAAATGAATGCTCATTTTTACAGTTGTTTCTTACAGAAGACCATGATAGACACACAGAAGCATAAAAAATGTACAACCGCCTCAAAGATCCATCTGCTGCAAATAACAAAACTCTGAAAACCAAGCCAAAATTCAGTAAAGCATTTATGCACATAATTCCCTCAAAAGACAACAGATCTGTGTGCCATTCACACAGATATGCGAATGAACGCCTGACTGCACTGCTGAGGTGGGACCTTAGGGTGAATGCCTCCACCATCATAGCCTAACTAGAAAAGGGCAGGAATAGAATTGAATGGATAATACTAAAGTTAAGTTTATGATGGATTCATTACACTACCATAAACATTTCCTAGAAAGATGACAAAATATAATGTTTTGCAGAATTCAGGATATTT
Organism: Crypturellus tataupa; assembly: GCA_034781795.1. Lineage (NCBI taxonomy): Eukaryota > Metazoa > Chordata > Aves > Tinamiformes > Tinamidae > Crypturellus > Crypturellus tataupa. Next base: position 1,789,534 of record JAWLRI010000924.1, on the reverse strand, counting down.
GTGCAAGATCAGAGTGCTATCCTAGACACTGGAATACTGCAAACATGATTGGGAGACAGAAGGAGATCTCCTTACGGTTTACTTTTTTTTTTTTTTTTGGGGGGGG